>LSYV01000010.1:1793145-1812732 GCA_001584585.1 Gonium pectorale | reverse complement strand
GCCGCGGGGCCGGGGCCAGAGCAGGGGCTTGGGGAGCATGTGGCGGGGCGGGGTGGGGTAGTTAGTTGGGCCGTGGGGAGGTCCTCGCGTACCCGGGCTGGGGGGGGGCCACATGACAGTCCTGCGGGAAGGGAAGGGATCTTGCTGCCCGACCCCCAGGGTGAAGCACCAGTCCTCGGAACATCCCGCCCACCCTCACCCGCGTGCCTTGCCTCCTCTGTTTGTCACGTGGGCGCCCAACCCCAACCCCAGGAGGCCGAGGAGCTGCTGGAGGCGGCCGACATCGCCGAGGCGATCTGCCGCAGCGTGCAGGTGCGGGTATGCGGGTGCGGGCTGAGGGGGTGCGGGCTGAGGGGGTGCGGGCTGAGGGGGTTGCAAGAGCAAGCGTTTGGCGAGCACTCACTGGCCCCCAGGGTGCGGGGTGAAGGGCGCTTGGCAGCTGGAAGGGAGTTGCATGGAGTCAGAAGGTCGGTCCCGTCGGTCCCGCGCAAGGAGGCGCTGGGAGGGGCAGCTGCTTGGGCATGGGAGGAGAGGAGCGGCGAGTAGGGGCAGTCGCGTGGCGCGTTTGCGTGGGTTAACCGGGGCTAACCTAGGCGGTAGCCGTCGTGAGAGGCGCACCTGATGACTGGGGGACGGTCCCTCAGTGCCACCGCGCGTGCCTTCCCACAATCCCACCGCACCGCACCACGGCGCTCAGCAGTTGCTCGCAGGCTTTCCACAGGTCTCCCCGCCCCACGCCACTCTGCCGCGCCGCGCCCCGCGAGGGCTACTCTAGTGAGAGCGCCATGCAGCCCATTGGCCCCCTCCCCCCTCCAACTCCCCGCGCCGCCCCCACCCCCCCAGGCCCGCCACACGGCCGACGCGATGCTGCGGCGCGTGCTGGGCGACTCGGAGAGCCTCGACATGGAGGGCATGCGAGCGGTGACGGACTGGGCGGTTGGAGGCGGTTGAAGGCGTTTCGATGGTGACACCCTCGCCGCTGTTACGAGTACGGCAGGGCCCCAGCTGCATCCCCCAGCCGTCCGAAGCCGACCCGATTAGGTCATCAGCCGTCGTGTCTGTCGTCTTGCGCCGCACTTGTTTGGGCTGCAGTACCCATTCATGTTGGGTTGCCCGCTTGGGGTTCTGCCCGCTGAGCTGCCCTTTGCGAGCGCCTGCAAGTACCGGAAGTGAAGTAGTAGTAACGGTTAACACGTGGGCTGTTGGAGTCGCTGCGGTGTGGTGGTATAACATGTATCAAAACCCTTGGGCTGTGCGGCCCAGCGCCACCGCGGCGGCACCCCCGCACTCGCCCGCTGAGCTGTATCGGTACCGGTACCTGTACGTGGCGGGCACCTGCAAGTACCAGAAGTGAAGCAGTGTCATCGGTTGACACATGGTATGTTGGGGTCGCTGCGGTGTGGTGTGGTGCGGTGCATGGCCTGGGCTGTGCGACCGGGGCCCCAGTGCCCAGTGCCGCTGCACAACGCCCTACTGTACCGCACACCGCGCATCGTACGACAGGCGATCGCCCTGGCGCGCGACCACGACCTGGAGTCGGAGGCCCGCGCCCACAGCGCGCTGGGCTCCCTGTACATCAACGTGCTGCGCATGAAGGAGCGCGGCCTGGCGCACTACCGGCAGGTACGGCAGGGGGTACGACAAGAGTACTGCAGCGCTCCTGGGCCCTGCCCACAATCCACTGCACGCAGCCTGCCGTACACACCTCCTCCGAAGTTTGTGGCTGGAAAGGACGGCCCCCTGAGGTCCTGCCAGCGACCCCCCGGCCCCGCCTTCCTGCCAACCCGCTATGCCGCACCCCCACCCCACCATACCGCGACCCGGCCTCCCTGCCACCCCACCATACCGCCACCCCATCACCCCCGTGTGCAGGTGCTGGAGCTGGGTGTGGCCATGATGCCCCGTGTGGTGAGCACCCGGGCGTCCTGGGGTCCCTTGGGGGGGAGAGGGAGTTGGAGAGGGTGGGATGGGGCGGCGATGATGAAGGGTTTGGAAGGCACCGGAGCTGCGTCCCTCCGGGGGTCAAGAGGTTGAAAGTGTGGTGTGTCGTTCGTGGGGATTGGGTGGGGATGGGGAAGCATTGATGGCAACGAATGGTGGTTGCCGGAGGGCCATGGAGGGCAGCGGTTGGAGGAGTGGGTCGGAGCTGCGAGGGCGGGCGGGAGTATGAGGTATGGCGGCGGGGGCTGGGGGTGGCCGTGACGCGGTGCGTGGCCCCAGCGGCAGCCGCTCGCGTCGGTTCAGGTTGCGGGACGAGGCGGGGTAGTGTGGCTGCCTAGTGACGTACCAGACAGTTCTGGTCAGCATACATGCAACTACAGACGTACACACACATGGCCACACACGCACACACGTACCTCCAACACGCACATGGCCACATGTGCCCACACATGTCCCCCCCACACACACACAACCGCCCGCAGGTGAGCCACATGGACTGGTACCACGTCGCCCGCGAGGGGGTGCTGCGGGAGCAGCGCGAGCGCCAGGAGGCGGAGGAGCGGGCGGCCGCGCAGGAGCGGCAGCCCTTCGTGGAGGAGCTGGCGGAGGAGTTCAAGGCGCTGCGGGAGGCGGCCGGCAAGGTACGGGTACGGGTACGGGTGCACGGGGAGGGGGCCGTTACGTAATCACGTGGAAGCTGTTGACTGAATAGGCAGGTAGAAATGTGCGGACGTACAACTGGAGGTCTACCCTAGCCACGTAGCTCCCGAAGATCAGCCGCCAGCTTCTGAATTCTAACGCATGCATACATACGCAGACCAGAACGTCAGGACCGTCGCAAGGTCGTCGGCCCCCACTGCGACTCGGCGTCACGCGTTGCAATCCGTTTCCCATATTCCCTACTCACGCACTTACCCCGCACGTCGCTCGATCTAATACCCCCTGGCCCCTCCACATCCTACCCCTAGGGCGCCCACGTCCTCCTGCGCCACATCTACAGCACCCACCCGCCGTCCGGCAAGGAGCCGTCCACGTTGACACAGGTACGGCAGTTATCGCAAACTGATTCATGCATATAGGTTGCTCTTGTGCGCGGCCACGCCACGTGTGCTTTCGGACGAGGCACCGATGGCGGGGGCCCGCATGGATTGCCACAGTTGCCCTGTCTTAGCAGCCAGACAGCTGATATCTTTTTCTCTAGCAGCTACCGGCTGCGGCTTCTGGCGTCAGTCCGAATGGCGATCGAGCGCGCTTCCAACCTCTCGACCCCTCCCCAGGCCGAGGTGTGCGGAAGATCAAGGACACGCTCCGCAAGGCCATCATCGCCTACCACCCCGACAAACAGGTACGGCGTGTCGCACACCGTCGGTACTTCGTGGTGCCGTGCAGCTTTGCGTGCATGCAGGAGACAGCCATGGGGTCTTGAGGTGTGTGCAGGAGGATGGGTCGGCCGTGCGGACACGTCCACAAAACACCCGTTCACAATGAGACACGTCCGCCAGGTCCGGTCCCGCACCCACTCTTTCACACCGAGCCCGTCCCGCCCCCCAGCTAGCTCACCCTCCCTTACTTGTCTTACCTCCATTTCTTCCTGACTAACGTTTCGTTTCCCAGCGGAGCCTGCCGACGTCCCACGGCTACCGCCCTGCTGACGGAGGCCACGCACTTGCCTACACCCTCACGAGCCACCGGGCCGACCCCCCCCCCCTCTCAGAGGGCCGTGGATCTCCTTCACCGCAGTGTGGCCCACACCCTCGCAAGCCTCTCCCTCCCCTCGCCTCCCTCCCCACCATAGCACATAGCCTCTAGCCCTCTCAGCGGCGTGTTGCGGCGCATACACCGCATGTCACTTGGTGGGGGCCCGGCGGCCCGCATGTATTCGCCCCCGCCACCCCGCGGGACGGTGTGAGCCCCTCAAGAACCCCGCCTGCGGCGTGCATTCCGTTCCGTCACTGTACTAATACAAGTGCTTTCCTCCCGATCGCCGTCGTGTCGCCGTGCTCGTACGGCGCCTCATTATGTAGCTCCCGTCCGGCAGGGTCACTGTTCCTCTCCATGACTCAGATCCACGCTTAGGTCTCAGTATTTAGATGCACACCATGGCACGCCATGTCTTTCCTTAAACTTTGTTGCTTCTACTGAACCCCCCCCCCCCGTTTCCACTTCGCCATGCGGGCGCCTATCCTCGGCGACCGCCCCCTCTGTTCTGCGCGCAGGTGGGTAAACCGTATGGCGGGCTCGCGGCGCGCTGGTGTCTATGCGCGTGGTGGTGGTGGTGGTGGGGGGGGGGTCGGGCCATCGCACGACATGACGGCCTGTAGCAGTTTCCTATAGGTTGTATTCCTATGGCAATTCCCTATAGGTCATCAGCCGCTTCATCTTTCCTTACCTAGCTCAAGACTACTACTTTCCTTCTGGGTTTCTGCGCCATCACCTCCGGCGGCTTCATCATGCAGTGGGCCGCGCCCGCATGGTGCGGGCGCAGCCACACAAGTGAAGTCGCTATTGTGGTAATGGACGCGCCTACAGTGCCCTACACTTATGTCACCGCTCAGCTTGCCCACGGACTGCGTAAGACCCCCCGCCCCCGCCCCACCCGCTCCTCCCCAGGTGTCCAGGCCGCGCAAGTGGCAGGTGCTGGCGGAGGAGATTACAAAGGAGCTCACCGCAAAGTGCGCATGCTTTTCGTTTCGTACGACATTTTGTGAAAACGCCGTGCTGGCACATATATGGTGTCGTGCACGGGAGCTTGCTGCAAATAAATGGGTTTGCTGGCCCTTTTGAGGCGTGCTTAGGCATGGGGTGCCCTCCCTGCTTCATGCTAAATCCCCCCTTCATGAGCCCACTGCGCATAGCCGTGATTGGTGCCACGTGACCCCATTCGCCGCTTGGCCGCCCTTCTGCAGGTACGAGTGCATGAAGTGCTGAATGAGTGGAAGAGCGGGGGCGGCTTGCCGCTTGCCGAAGCAGACGCGTGCGGAGTGCCGCAAGCGGTGTGCGGCATCGCGGGTCGGCCCCTCGGCCAGTGTGCCTGGCCTGCGGGCTGGCTGGCTGGCTCGCTGGCACTTAGATCACTTGAGGCGGCCTGGCGGCCTGGCTTGCTGCAGCTTTGCCTTTCGGATGATATGGGAAACCAGGCCCTACCCTCACGGTGAGGGCCTGTGCGCGACATGGCGAGCGAGGCGTAGAACGCACATCGGGGTCCGAACCCGTCATGGGGGGAGCCACGCTGCCGATGCAGGCAACACACGGCAACTGAGTGTTGTACATGTCGGCAGGATGATGACGGCGTCTTGGAGAAGGATTACGGCAGTTCTTCACCCTGGCCTGGAGCCTCAGTAACTGGCATAGCAGCTATACGAGCGCCGGCGCCGTGCAGATGTACAGTACAGACAGGCTTCACTTGAAAGCGAACGCAATGGTGTATGGCATTGGTTAGTGTGACATACCTGGGAGGTGACACGGTGTGTTTTACCGTACCGTGCAAGCATAGTTGTCGGTTGGCGCCTGAGCGCAACCCAAATTATCCTAAGATTACATGGTGGTGTCGTATCATCATTGTGTCGGTTATGTGGTTGTGAGCTTTGTATCTGGACATTGCGATACCGAGTGGTGGATCAAGTTGGAGGTTGGCCGGACGGTCGGCAACTGCCGAGCTTTAAGGCTGGAAGCGCGCTTGTGTCGCCGCTTCGCGGCTCCCCAGACGTTACTTGTCATTGAGCTAGACAGTAAGCCCGGTGCAGCTCTAGGCGCTTACATTAGTGTTACCCCGTGTGCATTCTCCGCTCGACCCATCGCCATTCTTTCACCACCGGAATACTCAGCGAGGCAGGACGTCGCGAACCCTGTGCGCTGATGTGAACCCGGTTGTCGCTGAACCCTACTCAGGCTCTTCTATCGGAGCTGCGTGTGCGCGTGCGCAGTGCATCTGCACCGCGTTTCCGAGACTTTGCCTCTGGAGGACTCACGGCGACCCAGCCCACGTAAAACGCACGTTGGACGGTCAGCGTGCACGACAAATGCAGTGTATGTGCGTGGGTGCAAAGGAACCTGGGGCGCTGTGCGCTGGGTTGCTGCGTATGGGATGGGTTGTACTGCGCTTGGGGTTCGGTCCCTCCATTTCCTTGTTGGGCACCGCCTGGTTGCAGTGCTAGCATTTAGACAGGTTCTGTATGAGCCGTCTGAGGCTCTCACCTAGTTGTTCGTCATACGCCCTTCTAAGTTTGGTCGCGGGGAGACGTCTGGTGTGCCTGGTGTCAGGTTTGTTATAAGAGGCCCGGGTTCAGCGCAAGGAGGAGTGATCGCTGCCGGGCAGCCCTCCCCCCCGAAAGCGTTCCCCGAACAGCCTCTCAGTTGGCGATGCATATCATGCCCTGAGGCATGCTGCCGTACGCCTTGGGATGGTCACGTAGCACCACAAACGCGATGCCGTGTAAACTATGACGAGGGGCTTCACGTGTGAGGCAGTGAGCGAGGGGCCGCAGCCTCACCGTCGGACCTGAAACCCATGACTTCCATCCCCACATCCCCAAAACATCCTGCAATCGAGGCTTTGGAAGAGACGAACCCGCTTGGCGTATGCATGCATAGGCTGTGACGCGCAGGACCGGGAAGCGCACGACTAAGATCCGTCTGCTGTGCATACATGCATGTAGCCCCGAGCGTGCTGCTGTGATGTTGCCCAACCTATTGAGCGAACGGCAAGGATAACACGTTCAGTACCTCCCATGTAACTAAGGGAAGTTGCGAAGATGCTGCCTACCTGTCCTGCGTCCTCTCCGTTCCCTCTTTACAGTACCGCCAAATACACATGTCCTAGTTATGTCATGCATAACAAAAAGGTCAAAGACACTCAACGCGATACATTATTTAGCCGGTGCTAGGCGGCGGGTACTCGAGGACAAGGCCGACGCCTGCCAACGCTTACCATGCCTCCACAGGTTGGTATCTCTGCGCACCAAAATAAAGTCTTTAGTTGCTTCCCATTTTGGCAGTCGGCTTGTCTGACAGAGCTATGGGCCACTGTCCCTTGCTTCAACAGAGAGGCTCGGCTGCAACAGTAAAGTATCAAGATGTAATAGAGGAGGGTTCGCCTGCTGCTACGTCCACAGGGGTAAGCAAGCGTGCCTGCGGAAAGTGCCTGCACCTGGCGTGGGACTCCGCATAGTTCCTAGCCATTTTACGGCGGGTTGCGCTTCGCGGTCTAGCGCGGTGCGTTGCGGTGCACACCGTCCAGCCAGGTGGTGGTGAGAACCTACGCGTTTGTACCGTTGTTGTGATTGCTGTTCAGTCCACCGTCATCCGACGGGGTGCATAATAATACCGTTAGCTCGAACTACATGTATCGCGCGTTCGGCGGCCGCTTGGCCCAATATCCGACTTGCCCGTAACACTTCTGAGTGTTGTGTGGTGTCCGCCGAAAATTCACGTACGAGAGCACGCCTTTGTCCACGACGGCGCCTTTGAAGGCAGCTCGGCTGCTGAGTGGGTGCTGGTCCAATCAACCCACTACTCCGGGCGCAGGTGCTCAGTAGTGCCCTCTCGGACGGTGATGGCGCTTACAGCACATACGAGCCAGCGCACGCCAAGGAAAGCGAGATTAGCGAGCATCCCGTCAGCCCCGCTTCCCTGCACGGGCCTGCCGACCAGGTACGCATAGTTGGGCCTGACGGGCAAGTGGTGTACGGTACTGCTGGCCCTGCTGGTAGGGTATCTATGTACACTTGCAGGCGTTAGTTCGAGAATCTCTGTACGTGCTCCAGCCACCCATTCCGTTACTGTGTGCGTGTTGGCCGCTGCGGCTGTCATTTATTACTGGTTTGCATAGCTTGCTAGCGGCCCGTGCGTGCATGTCGACTAGTGAGTTCGCCATCACCTGACATACATCGGCTGCCGAGATTATTCTCATCAAGGCACGTGCTCAATTAACTTAATGTCATCCTCGATACATAACTGCCTGCTGTACAACTGTGCAACCAACCACAGGATACGGAGGTGACCAGTGCACCTCGCACTGACGGCGGCCCTGGAAACTCAAAGGGTAAGACGCTTTGCTTGGTGTGGGGCGGGGATCCTTTTCCTGCAACCAGCAAACAACTTACGGTGGTGCTGACAAGCTTAGGATGGATGCACTCAGCGAAACACATGACTGAAGGCTCCTCTAGGTGTAATTACGGCTCCCCATTCCGAACAATATATATGGTGCTCCTGTTGGGCTACACCGGCTGCAGACAGTCATCTGTTGGTGTTTGAGTCCCTTGCATCTGTTGCATTTGGTCCCTTCTCAGGGTCTGCCCTTTGGCCCCCTCTGAACCAGCAGATGTTGATGGCACTGCCAACGAGAAAACACAGCAGCTAATGGTCTTAATTGATGAGCGAGAGCCCAATTTCATGAAAGCAAGCAGCCCGTTCTTCAATTGTCTCCAGCAAGCAGTGCATGTACTGTTGAGAGAACTTCCCAACTCGTGGTTCATCAGTGGAGTTGCGGATGTCACCAGCCTCTCGGACCTCAAGCCCACGGATTTCGGCCTGCAGAAGGCCACAGCCACGGACAACGTCGGCATCTATGTCGTAGCATTGATTGTGTCCCCTGAGATTCTCTACAACATCGTCAAGGGCTGGTGCAAGAACAAGCACCACAGTACGCGAGAATTCTCCTCCAAATTCTGCAGCATCTACGATCGGAGACCTGCAGAGGAGCGACAGCTGAAGGTGCAAATCAACTACACCGGTGAGACGTCTCGTAACCTCCTGGTACGCACAGCTGAGGAGGTGCGCGGCGGCCAGCTCATGGGGCGCATCATTAAGGCGCTGGCAAAGGAGAAGGCTGTCTATGAACAGGTGCGTAGCAGGTGGGCGGGGTTGGCAAAACGATGTGGGCTTTTGCGTGCGTGTAAGGTTATTTATTATTCATGTGACAGCCATTAATGGTCCTTGCAAGCATGTATCAGCGGTTGATTGCTTGTGATGCTTAGGTGTAGGAATGTTTATTCACCAAACGTAGCCCGTGCTGGCCTACACTGGCCGCAAGCAGATCCGTTGCTCATTATGAACTAACTAGGGTTGACACTGGCAAGGTTGTGCCAAACACGCAGGTGGTGTACCAGGCACTTTCAAGCAAGCAGCTGCTGGAGGCCGCGGCTCACTACAACACGCTGACTGGTGAAAACAAGTCTTCCGTGGAGCTCCGCCAGTATGTGGCAGAGCCCCTTGTGGCGTCCTGCACACGCAGCCAGGTCGGCCAGTGCGGCGCCAATGAGCATCCCACTGGCTATGGGCCGTACATGCCACCACAAGTACGAATCCGGAGCATGAAAGACATCATCAAGGAGCTTCATACCGCTGGTGTGGAAGTGACCGAGATGCCTGTATCTGAGGCCGTTTGCCTCAGGTTCACGGGCTGTGCACAGCTCGTGCAGCTTCGTGACAACGTCCTCAAGAACGACGAGCTGCGCGCGCATCTTCCCAAGGAGCGCCACAATGCAGACACGATCACCCTAGGGGACCTGGCGGTCGTGTATGGGCGTCATGCAGGTGCGTTAGGCGCATCTGCAGGCGAGATGCTGTTCATGTTGCATGCACATGTGCATCCCCTTCATTGGTTTGTGGTACAGGGATTACTGTCAGTAAGATTGAGTTGCATGCACATGTGCATCCCCTTCATTGGTTTGTGGTACAGGGATTACTGTCAGTAAGATTGAGTTGCCACAGCATGTGCTGTCGGGTGCATCACCATGCATGATGGGCGTCACATTCACCCAAAGAGTGCGTGGGGTGTGAGTGTATGTCCTCGGTCATGTATTGGTGTGCTTCAAGCACGCAGTGATGTCGGTTACATATTTTACTTATCCTGTGGCAGGTGCATCGGTCAAGCCGGGGTCCAAGCTGGACAAGTTCATGGTGGAGCAGGGGCTGGATGTCAAAAATCCTTCAGACGTCCAGTATGCAAAGAGTGAGTGCTGCCCATTCCTGTAAGATGGTTAGTGTGGGAGCTGCTGCAGTGTTGCATTGGGCTCATGGGGTGGACCGTGCGGACTAGCACAGATACTTATGGCACCTGCCGGTCGTACCCCTTCATGCTGAACGTAATTCCTTCAAGACGTACCCCTTCATGCTGAACGGAATTCCTTAAATGCAGGCATGTTCAAGAACATGCAGTACGAGTGGAGGGGGTACTCGCAGAGTAAGGAACAGCTGAGAACGGGCAACGCGACAGTACAGTTCACGGTTGAAGGCACGTTCTGCAAGTTCGGGACGTTCCCTCTCGAGAAGGCTCCCAACGTTGCTGCCATGTGAGTACTAGCATAAAACAAGGAGCCACGCTCTCTGTGTCTCACCCTGGCACATTTGTCCGAACAGGCTGGTCCCCTGTCTGAGCGCTGCCTCAAAACGAGTTCCCGCCGGTGGCTAACACCTGGCTTACATGTGCGCGTGCAGGACGGCCATGCTCATCTTGCCTGAAAACCGACAAGCCAAGTTTCTCGCCGTGAACCCCACCGACAAGGAATGGAGGGAGTACACGGAAGACTTCAAGAAACTGGCGAGTCTCAAGGGTGTCATGCAATTCATCATCCCAGCACTGAAGGTTGCCGGACACCTGGCGGATGACTGGCGGCCTTAAACGGCTGCCTGTGGAGTTGTGAGCCTTCAGGCTAGCTACGCTCAAGCTATACTTCAAGAGCTGCCTGCAGGACCCTGGATCCAAGCCTGTACCGCCATGCTGGAACACTCTGTTCCTCCCAGGCTTCACGCCTTGGGACTCGGTGTTTCTCAACACCACCATCATAAACGCTTGGCTTTGGCCAAGCCATCCAGTGTGTTGTCTCAGAAGTCGAAAATGGCCTGTGCTAGGTTTGCTGTGCGTGGGGAATATGTGAAGTGGTGTTCCACACCCTACAACTGGCCCCGGTATGTTGTGATGTTTGCGGAGCGTGGTAAACCGACAGCACTGAATTCCCACTCACTGGCATGCGGTGCGGGGTTGGAAGTCCCAGACAAGGCGACTTCAAGGTTTGCTGGCTTGGCGGCATGGGAAACGGAGGTGTGGGACTGAGCGTACCTGGCGGGGCTAGGTCGGGGACTCGGGTGACAACGGCACGGGGCTGGGTCGATGCGTCTCCAGAGGACCATGGTTGGGCGTTCAATACCAGGCGGGTTTGAGCGATTTAAGTGACCCTACCCTTAAGGCTTGCAGGAGGTATGTCAAGGTGTGCAGGAGGATGGGTCGGCATTACAGGGCTCCTCCACACTGTGACACCTGTTCACCCATGGCCACACGTCAGCGAGACCTGGTATTGCACCTCCGAAATCGCCCCGCCCCCTCCCCCTCACTCGCCGCGTCCCTCTTTTAGGTGTCCAGGCCGCGCAAGTGGCACGTGCTGGCGGAGGAGATCACGATGGGGCTCACCGCAAAGTGAGCATGCGTTTCTTTAAGGGAAACGCCGTGCTGGGATTGCGCACGGGATCTGAGTGCCAAGGGTTGCTGGCTGCTGCCTGCCTCCCAAGCTGAGTTGCCGCACCTCCAGATACAGATTACAGGCTCCCCCAGAGAGGGTTTGCAGGCCACACGAGCCGATTGGCTCCCGACCCGCCATAGCAGAGAGGGTAAAACACCCTTAAGAGTTCTGGTTAGCGGTAGGGCCCAGAACCTGATGAAAGAGTCAATGTCAGTCCAACAAAACCGCATCATATTATGACAAGCACCTGCTCCCTGCTTCGTGGTGAAGTGTCCCCTGTACGAGCCCACTGCGCATAGCCGGGGCTTGTGAGACTTGCTCTTCTGCAGGGACGAGTGCATAAGTGCTGAATGAGTGGAAGAGCGGGGGCGGCTTGCCGCTTGCCGTAGCAGGCGTGTGCGGAGTACTGCAGGCGGTGTGCAGCATTGCGTGTCGTCCCCGCCGTCCTTGCCCTGGATTGTAGTTTGGCGGACTGGCACTCAGCTCACGGGAGGCGGCCTGGTGGCCTGCTTCCGGCTGGCTGGTCCTTGCCGCCTGCAAAGGGAGCGGCACACACACCGGGTATCACGGCGTCACGCATCCCCGCACTTCCACGACAGCGCACAGTCGTACTGCCGTACCACCACCTTCGCACTCTTACAGCCTTTGTGCACCTACACAACCCCTTTCGGCGCCACCACCATAGCCCACTTAGGTTACAGGGTCCTGCTCTGTCATTCGTCGCATTTGCGCTACGTTTTTCACTTCTCGCCTCTGACATTCCCCGCGCGCTGTGCCCCTTCCCTGCCCCTTCCCGCCGCTCCGCCTGGCGCGGCTCGCTTTCCCGGTGCTTGTAGGTGAGACAACGGTAGTCAGCGGGTCTGGGGGCTGGGTGGGCCGGGGGCCGGGAGACATGCACCAGCCCACATGCGATGCACGTAGGCCAGACTAGGCGCACCCCAGCACGGCATTGCATAGGGTTACCCCAGAGAGAATTCTGGGCCGCATCGGGGGCTACAGTGGTGGTCGCCGCCGAACTAACATGCAGGGACATCACCCCTTCGACTACCTTTGGAGCTGGGTCCTACAACAACACCATCACTTTCGCGCTTACGCTCGTCGTATGCATCGTTCCATTTCAACACGCCGGGTCTGCACGCCGGGACGCTGCGGCCAATGGGGAACGGGAAAGTTGCTGCTGGGGTGTTGGGTATCAGCAGTTTCCGTGTCATGGTGATGGCGGCTGAGAGTAGGATCCGCGCAACCCCCTCACCGACCTGAATGCGGGAAGAAGGAACTGCTTCTGGCAGGCGCTCCAGGCGCTTGCGCCGCTCACAAGTGTACACTACAGAAACCTTTGTTCCTTTTCAACACTACAGAAACCTTTTTTTCGGCAGAGCGTCAATGGTCTTCACGACGCTTCTCGTCGTGTCTTTTGTCCGTGCGTGCACGGTTATGGCTACGCGCTGGCATGGTAGCGCGCTGGGGCTACTGTCTGTATACCGTTGGAAAGGTTTTGGTTTTGAGCGCACGGCTGTGGCCAAAATCGCTGTCATTCGTTCAGAATGGTTTTAGAACGTGCTGTACGTGTTTCCCTGATTGGCATGCTCCGCAGGAGCTGTCACTGCTGCTATTCAAAGCCTGTTTTGCTGCCTTTCCAGGTTTGTCTTGCTTGGTTCGGAATTGGAACCCCCGCTTTGTGTCGGTCTGTTCAAGGGTCGCCTCTCACTGGTCCACGACCTGACGCCAAGCGTGTCGGGCAGCGGAGACTCCCCTGGTGTCGGGCATGGCCTGACGGCAGGCGATTTTCGGATTCGATCTTAACTTCCAAAATCCTAAGGATAGATGAAATCAGGACCCTAATAATTGTAATCCCACTGGCTGTCGGTTTGAACGCATGGCCGCTGGAACGCGTCCGCGTTTTGCCCTCATGAGGCTGACAAGAGGGGTGTGCGACAGGGGGAAGGTGCTGCGCAAGAAGGGAAGACCGCTGCCATGCGGCTCAGGCCCTTGTGGTCTCAGTTGGCGATGCACATCATGCCTCGCCCCTTGTGCGTTGCGCGCTTAGGTCCTACACGGTTGGTTTTTTTTGGTGTGGTTATGATGGATACAGTAGCTTGGTTTTGCAAAGAATGATTGAACGCAGTGGATCAGGCTGTCCGTCGCCTGCAAAGCTGGCGCCTGATTGCCGAACATGGTATAATGCGCATCCTGTACTGCCCTGGCCTTGGAAATTTTAACTTCAATATATCATGCAGCTGAGGATTCCACCAGCCCCTGGTAGGTACGATCCCCTGAAACAGCCTGCCATTCGATTTTCGCATTCACGGTCATGCCCAACCTCCATGGGAACTTCCACACAGCAATATATCGCCAGACCCTCCAGCCCAACGCAAGGTTCTTATACTACGCGCCGTACGACCACTTCGCTGCCGTCAGCTATTCTGAACCCCAGACCGGGGGCCTCCCTCGCCTCCAGCATCGCCCTGCACATCGCCCTGTGCTCCTGCTGTTGCTGTCTCTGCGTCCTGCGCAGGCTGCGGGATGCCGGCGCCCGAGGGCCAGGGCTGCAGTCCCAGGATCGCTGGATACGGCAGCTCCTCGAGCGCACGGCCGTACGATAATCCCCCTTCTCGCGGCGGCCACATGCTGTCTTTGTCCGGGACCAGGTGGAAGCTGAAGGGGAGCGCCTGTGACAGCTCGGGGGAGCGCCACCAGCCACCGCCCTGAGGGTGAGCGAGGGAGCAAAGCGAGAAACGCGCTCGTCAGCAGGTTGTGGTTGACGTCAACGCACGGTGTGGGCAGGAAGCAGAACACCGCTTCGTACCATTTCGTACCGTGCGCGCAGCGCACGCATGCTGCCTGTGCACACTTGACACCCGATCACTGTCCTGGCGGCTGCTGCACCCACCTGCCACTCCTCGGGCATCTGCTCTGTTGCGCCTCTCCCCACTAGCAGCGCCTTGGCCCAGTCGGCGTTCAGTCCCACCTGCCGTGGGGGGGGGCAGGAGATTCAACCCCACGAATCACGAACCAGTGCCATCCAAGAACCTTAGGTTCTCGGGTGCGGGGCATTACCCAACGCCTGCTCAGCACCTTGGCAGGCGACTGCCAGGAGCCGTAGGGCAGAAGACCCACGGGTCACCCGGGCCCTGTCCGGCCCTATCCCGAGCCAAGTCTCTATGAGTTCAAAGCCGGCGGGGGACGATCGACACTCCACAGATCACCCTTATCGTCCCTTTCAACCTCCAGTGGACGCCGCCCCTCTGCTGATCTCTGGTCGACCCGGCCCATCTCTTGACCCACTGGTCTGTCAGGCCCGAGTCGGTTCAGAGCTCCCTCACCGTGAACACAAACGCGGCGGCCATGAGCACCGCCGTGATGACCACCGTGGCGGGCGAGCTCTGGAATTTGAGGTAGCCAGCCAGGCCCATGACCGCAAAGAAGGTGGGGATGCCTGGCGCGGCGGGCGGTGACGCAGGGAATGTAGGAGCGACACAAGCCGTGCACATCGCACCGGAGTGGCCAAGGGGCCAAGCACAGCACCAGGACCGCGACGCATGTGGGTATGCACGACCGGGCTGCAGATTGTGGGCGGGCTGCTGGAGCAGGCGGGCAGGCAGTGCCTGGTGCGCCGCGGTTCGGTTGGCACGCGCCTTTGCTCAGGACCTTGCACATGAACAGGAAGAGTGGGGCGAGATAGAAAAGATAGGCGGCCCCCGCTGTGCTGCCCTTCGCATGCGTCTTTGCGCCACCCACATGGCATGTCACGCCATGAGCCCGAAAGATCTGACCCGGGCGCACCTGACAAGAACAAACTGAGCGCCAGCCGCCATCGCCCCTCGCAGCGAGCCTCCCAGTGGCGTGCGAAGGCGCGACGGGGCGCGGGAGGCACCGAGCCGGGACTGTTGGGGAAGTTGGCAGCTAGGGTTAGCGATAGGTGGGGAGTACGCCGGGGTTCGGGAGGGCCCCGAGTGTAACGGGGGCATACATGCCCCGCCTCCCCAGATACACGTAAAAGACCGATTAAGGCATTTGACACGTCCTGGCCAGCTCGGAGGCGCATATGGCGCCAGCTGCAACTTTCATCGCAGCCGTGGACCGGCCGCTCACTGCCCACGGGGCCCAAGGAACGAATATGATGGCGCTCCAGGCGCGGCGGCACGGGCACGCGGACGGCAGGGGCTCCACGCACACAGCTGCCGCGCGGCCGCTGGGCTTGGAACGAGGCGGGCACTCACACATGAGCTGCCGCCCAGTCGCGGACGCGCCACAGGTACTCCGCCTCCTCCTCCTCGCTGGCGTACCTGTGACAAGACGACATATGGGCAGGTGCGGGAGCGGGGGGCAGGAAGGGTCGTAACCGCAGCACACACCCGAGGAGAGATGCGGTGACCAGGGCATACCGGCCGGCCACCTATATGCTGGTGAATCCTAATCATCGTGCCGGAGGAGCTGGAGCTGCTTGATTTATGTACGGCACAGCTGGCGTGCATGCATCTAAAGCCGAAACACGGTACGCATCCATTGCCTTGTAAGAGGACGCGGCACGAATGTTCCCTACCCTCACAACCTACAGTTAATTCGACACGGTCGACACATTTTACGGTTGATACATGGCACCAAGTCTCAGTGCTCTGCACCCAGCGCCAGGCTCAACAGGACGTCATACCCCTGCCGTTCCGCCGCCCTGCATCCGGCGCCCAGCCTCCAAGACAGCGCCCACCTCTTCCCAATCTTGACCACGCTGCTGAGCATCAGTGTGCACAGCACGCAGCTGTTGAGCTCAAAGCCAACCTGCACAGTACGACAGTCCATGAGCGTACGGCGTACCAGGGCAGCAGAGCAGAGATGTCATAGCTCGCGGCGTAAGTGTCCTACGAAAGGGGGCGATTCAGGCGTTGTGCCGCGCCCGCTTTCCGACCTGGCCTCCACGTGACGAATAGATAGCCCTACTGGACTAGTGCAACGCTAAGCAGCTGCGGATACGTGTCACGGTACCGCCCACGGTAACAATGCCTTGCCTGCCCGTCCCGTGCACTGCAGGAGGTGGGCTCACCCATACGCACACCCATACGCGACGATGTCCACTCCCCGCACCCCTGCTTCCCGCGCCACCGCCTGCCACCACTACGGCACCCATGTCCCCTGACGCCCGCCCGCCACTCGCCCAAGCGAAGCCTCGGCCATCCAAGCCCGCCAGACCACGCCCTCACCGGAGCCCAGGCTTGCGCCCATGACGCCACAGACAGAAGCGGGAAAGAGTCGGGTACTGTAGCCGGAAAGAAATACCTCCGCGTTGTGAGCCCCGGGCACCACCAGACACGCGACCGCCACGCCACGCAACCCGGGCTCGCGAGCTTCCCCGCAACGGCCTCACAGCTGACGCCCCTCACAGCCCGGGGCCGACGACTCACCGTCAGGGCCGTTGCTATGCCGAAGAAGGGCATCACGGGGTCGTCCGCCGAGGCGGTGTACTGGAAGTCGTAGAACGCGCTGACCGCAAAGCCCGCCATCAGCGCGCCAAGCTGCGGGAATGGTCCAGCGGGGCCATTACCCATCAGGTATTCACTGCGCGCTGGGCCCGCCCGCACCGCCCGTGCAAGGCACGGTTCATTAGTGGCTCCGAAGGAGCAGGAGGATCCGCAGTCTCGCAGCACGGCGACAGGCAAGTAGGTGTATGTGTGGCGGCGCCGGAGAGCGGGGCCGTCCGCCCGAGCACCCACCCACTCGAGGCACATCGGCTGCTCGGCTGGTGGGAGATGTAAGGTGGGGCTATCTGGAGGGGCCGCTTCCCCACGTGGCGTGAGAAACGGGTCCCGCCTGCCTTCTCGCCCGCCCGTCCCCACACCTGTGCAAGGCACTTGAGCATCTCAACGGCCTCGTCTACATCCCGCCGGTTCTTGTCCACGTGGCGAGACCATAGCGCGCGGCAGTTTGCCAGCGCCTGCTGCTCAATGCTGTAAGCTCGCCACTGACGGAAGAGCTCCCTGGAGGCAGGGAGACAGGCAAACACCAAGAAGGAAATACAGCATGCGGAAAGGTTCAGGGTTCTCTTTCTACACAGCTTCACGGGTGGGCCGAAGGGAGGCTGGGCGTGGGGTTTGGGCTCAAGAAAGGCGCGCAACAGTCGGAAGCACCTTTGCGCCGCCTTGCTGGAGGCATGATGTCGCAGCACTGAACGCCACGCCACGTCCACGGCGCGCCAGTCTCGTTGCTCCGCCCGAAATGTGCGCGAGGCAGATGCCTCCCAGCCCGACAGCAGAGTCTCAATCGCCTGGGCCATTATTTTTTGGCTTCAGAAGGCACGATAAGCCCCGAAGCTGGTGAATAGCAAGAGTCAAGCGAACTGCCTGCTCCGGGACCAGGCGTTGACTCACAGCGACACCAGACTCAGACCTAGTGCAGGCAATACTCTAAATTTGTGAAACTGCTTCACACGAGTGCCTAGGACATGGCCTGCACAAACATGCAAGGTACTGCGACATAACAATGGATATCATTAATTGTAAAACAATTTGTTTATAAAACACGGTTTGGACAGGTGGGTTGGATGGACTTGTAAGCGGTCGTATAGAAACGGCCTTACTTACGCGGGAACCGTAAGGATCAGTTGGTGTGTTGACGGCATGGACATAGCTCGACACGGAGTAGGTGTCGCAGAGGGTAGTGCGCCGTGGGCCATGCTTGGAGCGAGTTGCCCAGCTCTCTGCTTAGGAACTCCGTTTCGTTCTGCATACGCCTTAGTTCATGGGCCAAAACCAGAGCGCGGGCAATATTAATAATAATACAAACCAGGTAGACAGGACTGAGACGACCGCAGTTAGTGCACAGAATGTGAGCGTCGTCTGCGGCTCTCTCACTCGCCACGCTCACGCCGATGCTTGTTTTGTAATTCGAACTGAAAGATGCATTGTGTCTTGTTAACCTGATCCGGCGCACGGGGAATCACACCCGGACGGGATGCCACGATGCAGGCGTGGGATGGCATTGAGCTCTACAAGCACGTGGCCACGGCAAGCGGCGACGGGGTCTGGGAGCTAGTTCACTCTAATGTGCGGCCAAATTTTTATGATAGCACCACGGGCTCGAACACCAGCGGCAGACAGGACTTTTGTCTGGAGATTCAGCAGGGCGACGTCGATGTGCATATTGACGCCGAGCTCAACTACGTGCTGGACGTCAAGCAGCAGCGCGTGACATTCAGTGCTAACGACATCATGTATGCACTTAAGTTCCCCAATGACGCGGCGTGTCGGGCATTCGGCGAGCAGCTCAGCAACGCCGTGTTCTTCAACCTGTTTGGAGTCAGCATAGTCGACAACTACGACTACATCGGCTACGGCAACTGGACGCTGGTGACGCTGACGTTCGGAAGCCTCTGCTGCTGCTGACGGGAGCTGTTGGGAAGCGCGCTGTGCACGTGCCTGCAGTCGTGACGATGGCGCAGCGACAGCGTGCCAACAGGTGCGAAAGAGCCTGGTGCGCCAGCCTCGCCAGCGGGCGGCGATTGAAACTGTACTGGCAGTGACTACGCGGGCTGGCTGCCTTGCTTGGAGACGGCTCTGTGAGCGGAGCTGCATGCCCACGGTCAACGTCGTGGTGCGCCCATTCAGAAGGTGGCGGTGATCGCCATGGCGGCGGCGCTTGCAGTGCCGCTGGACCGATGGAGGTGTGGGAGGTGGGGTCCGGTAGGACGGCGGCGTGGGATGCTGCCCAGACCAAATATTCCTCTCGGCTGTTCCTCTTTCTTCGCAGTTTCGGCAAGGTTCCGGCTCCCGGTACCCGGCGAGGTTCCGGCGAGGACGAGGGCGGGGAGGGAGGGCGCGGCAAGGCCACGCTTCCTGCGCCAACCTGAGCGGGGGAGCGAGGCTGGCCTGCGGCTGATGGGCTGCGGCCGCTGCGCCGCGGTGACCTACTGCAGCCGGGAGTGCCAGGCGGCGCCCTGGCGCGGGGTGCACAAGGCGACGTGCGTAGCGAGGGCCCAGCCGAACGGCACGGGGCGGCCGCAGGTTGGAGCGTGACGGCAGGCGTCGGCGTGATTAAAACGGTAACTCGTAGGACGAACACACTGCGATGGCAGGGCGGAGCATAGGGCACCGCGGTCACATACGTTCGGCGCCTCGATGTTACGGGCGTCGGCGACATGGCACGGTGGAGGAGAGGAGCAGCAGGCGTGCGCGCGGAAAGGCGAAGGGTGGATGTGCCGTGC
>LSYV01000010.1:1772497-1789260 GCA_001584585.1 Gonium pectorale | reverse complement strand
TACTGAATCATGCGGCGCCACGGACCTGGGGGGGAAGGGCGGCCCCTTCCCCCTTTGGCCCCCTTTCCCCCTGGATTCAGTACGGAACATGTGGCGCCACGGACCTGGTTGTACCACACACAGCTGCTACCTCGAACGGGCGCACGGGCTAAGTTTGGTACCTCCGGGTTGAAGGCTTGAAGCTTATGTGCATTGATGTCGGGGCCTTGTACCGGCCTGTTGCGCCTCCATAGGAATGCAAAGGGCAACGTACGGGCCTGTTGAGCCTCCATACAAATGCAAAGGGCAATGACGGTGCCACCTGCTGCAGAATGACCTGAGTGACAGGGGGCTGGGTTGCTGAGCTTTGGGCCCGACGTGCCTCGGACGACTCCATTTCCAACCCCTGGGGTTCTTGTAGTGATAGGGTGGGGCGCGCGGTGTGCTGGGCAATAAATACTGCACCGTGGGTGCAGCTTTGGGGGTGCAGTTCTGGTGCTCTCACCCAACTGGCGCGGTGCGTCCGGCCGCTTTGGGGAATGCGAACGCTTGATTGATTCGCATCGCGGGCGGTTGCAGTCGGTAATGGCTTTGGGTCGGTAATGGCTTTGCATCACTGGCGTAATCCCGGCTTCAGGCAGTTAGGCACCAATGGTGTTGGCGACCGTTGTTTGGTCTTTGGCGTGGGCTGCCGCCTCAGCATACGGGGCGAGATGCACGTGCAATCGCCGCTTCGCGGTTGGGACTCTGCCCAACACGGCCCAACTATGTAGACTGCATTCCCCAGCAACAACACCGACTGGCCCCATCGCTCACGCCGCACAAGTCGCCATCACACGATGTTTGCGTAGACATCCAGGGCGTTGTCAAGGAAGGACCAGGCATTTACGTTATTGTACGATGATATGGCGAATGCCATGCAAGATCAATGATGGATAGCCTTGCGGAAGCGGTGCGGTTGACACCTATTTATGCGGCTTTGCTTCAATTCGCACCTAGCGAGAGGAGTTACATAGGGACTTGGCCCGGGAGTTACGTCTGGGAGTTACGTGGCCATGTGTGGCCTCAGCCGGATATCCTGGCTGACCCCATTGCGGATCCCACGCGTTCATGTCGCCTTGGAACACACTCAGTCTAGCCGGCCTGGGCTTGGCCCGTTGGGTTAGCCTCCCGTTACTCCCGGTTGGGGGAAGGCGGCCAAACTGGTCACTCATGCATTCCGCGTCGAAGAGTTGAGAAGCATACATGTGGCTGCGAGTAACCAACCGCTTCGCCAGTCCCGCACCTCCCTTGCTCCGATTCAGCTCAGTGCTTCAACCTCAGACCTGCAATGACACCACGACAGTCGCATCAGTACAGTTCTCCAGGGGCGCACTGAAGCCCCACTCGAGCAGACTATGGGTGTCAGGTCGTTCTGCTGCCTCACTTAAACTCAGCCTTTAGAGGCATGAGAGGGCGAAGCGATGGGCCACAAGGGAGCCTACCCACGGGTCAGGCGACTATTGCCGTCCAGTGCTGCCTTCGGCTACCCACATTAAGCTCCCGGCTGTCCAGACATTTCCATTCATATCTGCTTCAAAGCGTTGCGAAGCGGAACCGACCAATCAACAGCCGGCGACGGTACAGGCACGGACTTCGCACAGCACGGCAACAGCACGCATTAGCGTTCAGGACGAGCGTCCCTAGCCGCTGCCTCCCCGAAACAGGGCGTGCTGGCTCCCGAGCAAGCATCCCGCGTGGGACGTCACAGGACGTCACAGGTAACGGCACGTGGTGCTCAAGGCCCCAAAGGACAGTCTTTCCTCCCCGACCGTTGTGCAGGTTGTGCTCTTGAGGCGCCCGCGACCGCTCAGCTTGCGTCGGCTGAAGATGGAACCTGAACGAGCTGACAGCTGAGGGGCCGGGACGGACACCAGCGGGACGTGCAAAGGCTTGCAACTATCTTCCTGAACACAGCACGCCGCTGCCGAGCTCAAAGCGAAACTGTGTGCCACACGCCGTTGTTTATTCATGCTCGTAGCCGCGTCACGGAATCAAGGGATGAGGGCTGAGCAGCGTTATACCCTGCATGCGAGCAGCGCTGGCAGTGGGTTCCCGCTCCACGCCCAGCTAGCTCGGAAGCGCAGTACGGCTCAGCACGGAGGCCGTTGGCCGTAAATCATGTTATCATGACCCTTTACCCCACCGCACCACTCATGTTTCGTCCATGGCCCCCCGGCTTTGACGGACGTGTAACCTGTAACCTGTAACGTAAAGCCCCGCAGACGTCGGCACGCGTCCGCAAGCCAAATGAAGGATCACCGCAATCCCAGCCCATCCCTGGCTGTCTTCAGCGGTCGCGAGTCGCGACCGGTTAACGGCCTGGTTCCAACGGCTATCAACGGCCTGGTTCCGTTATCGCAGACCAGCTCCTTTTACATTCCTTTACCTCGAAACATACAGCGAAGCGGTTCCGACTGAAATGCAACGCATTGTGGACAAACGACGGTTGCTGGTGAGCCTGCGAGTCATGCCCACAGCAGCAGGCTGGGCGCGCGCTGCCGCTGCACTCGCGGGAGCGGTAGCCTTCTGCCTTCCTTTGGGCATCGCTTCCGGTTTCTTGGTGCCGAGCAGGCCTCCCCTCAGCTGGAGGGTGGTGTTGCAGGTGGGCCGAGAGGGACGGAAAAGAAGACCAAAGCAGATTCCCGGGATGCCAATCTGACCCGAATCTCTGGTATAGTGTTGAGTTGGGGAAGAGAGGGTGAACTCACAGGCAGGCGGGCGGCAGCGTGGGTGTACGGTGTGGCGCCGTGAACCGCAGGTGCCCGGCGCCCCGGCACCTGCGACCGAGGTACTGGCAGCTCGGGGCTGGTTGAGCACGGCGTTGCACGGCACGGCATGGCGTTGCTTAATCCTTACAGTGCAGGTCGGTCCACAGCTAAAGGGCATTGGCGCATCGCAGGTACTCAGCCCACCAATCGCCAGGTGTTCGCCACCCACCCCTTCCCCACCCCCCGCCCCGCCCCTCGCCTATCCAGCACAGCGCGGCGGCGTTCATCGCACCCGCCCTCGTCGAGGAGGCGATCTTCCGCGCCGCGATGCTGCCGCACCCCGCACTCGACCCCCCGGCGGCGCTCACCGCCGCCTGCTTTGCCCGCGCCGCCGTCACCCCCCTGATCGCGTTCATCGCCTACCACTTAATCAACCCACACGCCCGGAGTCGCGCCGTGTTCTACGACTGGCGCTTCCTGTCCCTGGCCGCCGGCCTGGGGGTGGCCTGCACTGCGGCCTACTGGGGCAGCGGCGGCAGCCTGCTGGCGGCGGCGGTCGTACACTGGCTACCTGTGTGCGCATGGGTGTTTGGCCTGGGGGGCTGGGAGCGACTGCACGGCGCTGGGCCGACCGGTAACGGCGGAGAGGGGTAGCGGAGGGAGGGGCGGAGGGAGGGCAAGCGGGGGAGGGATTCGGCGGCGCTGTCGTGGATGGCACGAGGCTGGACGTGGACCGGGCCGTCTAAGCTCAAGCGACAGGCTTACGCTAGATGAAGCATTTGCGGGACGCGCCCGGTCACGGAATGTTGGTGCTGGGGGTACGGCAATGAAGAGGATGGTCACGAGAGTACGACGCCAGCTGGCACGGACGGTGGTTCTGGGGGAGAAGGCTTGCGGCTTGCGGTCGGGGATGCGCGGGCCCGGTAGGTCCACACCTCTCACGCGCACGAGGCGCCGCCGTCAGCCTCCCGATTAGAGGCCAACCCAAGACCAAGCAGCGACGCGTCGTCGACCTGCCAGCAAGAAGCGAAACAGAGCGCGCGACCGGCGGGGCGTGCTTGATGTGGAGGGATGGCAGCACGTGTACCGGTACTGCCCTTGCTGTGCGATTGTGCTTTTGCCGTTCGGTTGATTACCTGCTCGGCTGTGTTGGGGTCGTGCATTCTGCTATGCCTTGGCTGCGGGTGTGCCACGGACACAGGGAGTGGGGATCTGCTGCCGAAAGGTGCGCGTGCAGTCCTGTCGGAGCAGTCGAGCACGGGCGGCATGAACGGGCGCGCAGACCCAGAGCATGTGCGAAGCGCGCCTAACTGAGCGCGAGCTGGAGCCCCGGTGCCGCTGGGGGCTTTTTGCACGGTGGGAGTGCGCGTCGTTTGATGGTGCCTCCCGGCAGCCTAAACACCAGCATGGCATGGCATGGCATGGCATGCTCGCAGCGCGCAGTAGTGCGCCGTACAATGCGAGGTGCCGTATGTTGTTTGATACGCCGTGCGCTAGGGCGCTCAGGTGTGGTGCAGCTCGTTGCATCATCGTTGCATCGTTGCTCCCTATATGCAGGGCGCCGCTTGCGGTATATGTTACAAACGCATTGTCGGGCTGCGCCGTTCATCACCTGGCTACGCACCGTTCTGCAGAGCGTGTGAACCTCCTAGCCGTCCCGACACTCAACATTTACCGTGCAGGGTCTAGGCCTCCATACTGCCATTGGGGACCGTTCACGCGGCCAAACCCCGTGCAGGGTCCAGGCTTCCCTGGACAGCTGTAACGTACTTGGAGCACGCAATTCAAGCGGCAGCAATGCACAGTCAGCCCAAGCCCGACCACACGCCCTGGTGATCGAATCCGTCCTCAGTAGCACCTGTCCACCAGTAACGGGGCCAGAACAGTTGCAAAGATGGCCGTCCTGCAGCTGGGCCCCACACCCCGCTCGCAACCAAAAGCATTAAACGACCCACGGGTCACTCCCTGTAGCTGCCAGCACAACGCTCGCCAGCATGGCACAGACTCGCTGGCGAGCAGAACGCGACTAGTAGCACTTGTCATGAAGCCTCACATAGCTCCACTTCAGCAGGCCCAACCCTCCCTGCGACGACCGGGGCTGTCACGCACTGGTCTGTGCATTAATCACCAAGCCATCACAACCACGGAAGTTCATTGCCATTTCCGGCCAGCAGGCAAACTGCTTGCACAGCGCTTAGGAATGCTCCTCCTCTTTGCTGCGAGCGCTCGCCTGCTGCTGGCTGCTGCGCCGCTGTGAGGCGTGCGTCCGCTTCAGCCCGCCCTCTGCCTTGGCTGCACGCAGCATCTCCACCACCTGCCGGCCGGAGGGCATGCAAGGCACCAGCGGCAGAGTGGAGTTTGGGCAAGCATGCGTTGCCGAGGTGTTACCGAATGTTGACCGGGCGGGTACCGGGTAGTTACGATGTGCGTGCCGGGTGCGCGGGTGGTTAACGGTGGCTTTCAAGCTCCTAGTCTATCTGCAAGCCATGTCGTGATCCTGAAAGCAGCGTGCACCTGTCAATATCCTGCACTGCCCGCCTGCCTGCCTGCTTGCTGCCTGCCTGCCTGCCTGAAAGCGGGTGCTTGTGTATGGACACAGGCAACCCCTTTGGCGGAGTAATAAGCTTACCCTGTCTGCGGCCCGCTCCATCTCCGCCTCCACGTCTTTGTCCGTCTCCACGTCCTCCTCCCGAGCCCCGCCCAGCAGCACCTCCGCCACCATCGCGCCCCCCAGGGCCCCTGCGCAAGTGGCAGAGTACGAGAGGTCTGCAAAGAAGAATAATTCTTGACTCTGAGGTCGACCGGCTGCCTTTTTGTCTTGTCGTTGCTGACTTGTATATCTCCTGTGCCCGAGCCCCAAAACCATTGTAAGTGACCCATGGGTCATTCCATTCAACGTCTCCCACACATGCGAGCGGTGCAGACCCCCTCCCCCCCTCACATGCCTTACAGCCCCTTACCAAACCATGCGGCATCTTACCCGCTGCGACGGCGGCACCTCCCCCTGCGGTGCTGACGACCGCGGCGCCGCGCCCTATCGCCGCGACCGCGGCCGCCGTCCCCGCCACCGCGCCCAGCGCCGATGAAGCGACGTGCCCGCACAGGCTGTCGCCGGGGGCATGCGCTGGAGCTGCATCGCTGGAGCTGGAGGCTTCGCGGTTACTGTGCTCAGACTCAGGCGCTGGGCCTTGGGGCTTCGCGCCCTCAGCGGTTTGAGAGGCGGGAGGTTCGCCGAAACCTTGCCCGACAGGCACCTCGGGTTGGGTCACCTCCTTGGCGGGGCCGCCGCTTTGGGACGCCGTCTTTGCGCCCGAGTCCTTGCTGGAGCTGCAGAGCCGAGTGTTGGCCGCGGCGCGGCCGGGTGCCGGCTGAGGTCGCGAGTCGGGGCCCGCTGCGCAGGGCACGATACCCCCATGCGCCCGACCACGAGATGCAGCAATGCAGCTCCTTGACTGCTGCGGAGGGCGGCGGCAGCGGCCGGCTGCGACGCTAGCTGGGTGATGCAACATGATGCAACCTGCAGTGCCCTGGGATTTGCTGTGAAGTATGATATTACGATGACGGTCCCATTAACAGAGCATGCGAAGATACATAGTTCGACGCATCCGGTTCTAGGCTTCCGTCAAAATCCTCCGAGGTTTCAGTCGTACTCTGAGCGTAGCGTCCCGTCGGGCCTCGCATCGCCGTCCGGGAGCCAATGACGATGCTCCCTAGCTCGAGAGCCGGGCATATTTCTTTAGAGGCAAGATCGTCAAGCACCTGAAGCTTCAAGAGCTGACGGCTGGCGCACAAACCTTAAGGCACTGCCCCCTTGGCACCTTTCTTCGCACCTCAACTCCTGTAACGTTCACATCCCAAAACACAGCGCAGCGTTGCATGTGCAGCTTCAAGCCTGCCACCCTCCACACCAGTGTCCCAACCCACCGGACCAACAAAGCCCCGTTCGTTTGCGCAAGGATTCATTCGCCCAGACACGAACCACGGCACCTGCCATGCCCTTTTCATGCGCAAGTAGGGACCGCCCAAACATCAGCTACTACGGTACCTTACAGCCATACCAGCCACGCACCCGTAGCGAACCCTTGGGGCGCCTTCAAGGCCTCATATGCACCTTCCGCACCTGGTGCCCGCAGTAGCATCTCAAAGAAGGGTCTATGTCCGTGGTCCCCTGCTTTCGCCGGACGTGTAATATGTGTGACATTCCCACCCAACTAGGATGCACAGCCACGGGACCAGCCGTAGGACCCCATCAGTGCAATGCGCTCTCTCGTCCACAATTTCTCCGCAACACTAATGTATGGCCCACGCGCAACACACGTGAGGTTCAGCCACTGCATCCCACCCACATCCGAGCCACGTTATCCACGCAACACACGCGAGGAGCCCCGTCCATTTTACTCTCTGCACCGCTATGTCGAAATCCGGGGCCGGGAAGCCCTCACCTGTCATGCCAGGCAATACCCCTCTCAACACACGAATGCGGCGCATCCATCCAGGTCCTGCGCGATGACGACAATCCTCATCATTCTCAGCGAAAGAACCTCACTAATGGGCCGAATATTCCTCTCAGGACATTACCTCCGGACCACCTTCCGCGGCTCAGTGCGCCCTTGCCGGGATAGCGTCTATCCATGTGCCGGTGGATTGGGTCGCTGCACCAACACTCCATCCGACCCCTCCTCCCTCAATCCGAGCACCGCAAATCCAGTCACCCCTGGCCCACCCTCGCGTCTCGGGGTGCACTGTGCGCCTGCTTCACCACGCGCCCTCCGTATCAAGCCCCGGGATGGACACGGGGTCTGGGAAGTTCAGCGTCATGTGGTAGCGGCTGGACACGGCGCCGAACAGGGCGCTGGAGGCGCCAACGTGCTGCACCATCGCCGGCTGCGCCGTGAACAGGTAGCACGCGCCGCCGCCGCCGTGCGCCACCGCGGCGCCTGACGCGTTGCCGTGGACGACCCGCGGGTCGCAGGCGGGCCCCGTGACCCTCGGCTTGGACGTGACGGGCGGCAGCGGCGGGACGCCGACGCAGCCACGCGACTGCATGTGGCGATCCTGCGTGTGTGGGCGGTGGGGGCGGGGGCAGGGGGCAGGGGGGAAGGCACACATGGAGGGCGCACAACGTGAGCGGGCATCGTATGAGGGGAAGCGTGCAGGTGGAGTGGTCGGCGCTGGACATGGCGCCGGGCCATACTGTAGTGGTGGTTGGCCAGACAGGCAAGGGTGCATCGACGCTGGGCTACCTTTTGCCCGACGCTGCACGTCGCACGACTGACGCTCCACTAGGGTGCAGACCACATTTGATCCGAGTCAGCCGTTTAACACACATACACACACACCCCTTCGACTACCTCTGGAGCTGGGTCCTACAACGACACCATCACTTTCGCGCTTACGCTCGCCGTATGCGTCGTTTCATTTCAACACACACACACAGTGTCACCCGCTGCTGCCTTGTTGCAGAACTATTGGAGCACCCTGTTATGCATATAACGCACACAAATACACCCCTACACCTGCCTAGGCGGTGGCGGAGAAACGCCGTTCAACCCGATGACCGCCCCCCGCCGGGGGAACGGCTCACATGCGGACGCTGGGGACCCCTCCCTCCTTACAGCTGCTCTACGGGCATAGATAATATGCGCCTCAGATTCTTTGGCGAACACGTCTGCGAACCCCATGCTCCCCCCCGCACCGGCCCTGCCACGCACCAGCTCAATGTCCTGCAACCCGTCCTGCGGGGCACACCCCGCCAGCAGCTCCCGGTAGTGATACATAAGACTGACGCGGATGCCGTACGAGTATAGCAGCCCCTGCGGGTAAGGAAGGGGGGTCACGGACAGCGCGTTTCGTGCACCGTGCAGCGGGGTCAACCATCCGCCCACACGTACATCAGGCAGGCGCTTGCTAGCTCGCCTGAATGATCTTTGTTGTCTTGCCTGAACACACGCGGTCTGCATTCCGGGCCAGTGGTTTGCGTTCTTGGAGAGTGGGGTAGGTCGAGGACGCAGATGACGAAGTCTTTGAATGTAACACCGAAAGCCGCCGCACCCCAGCCCTCCGATACGCCCCCTCACAGTGTGTGTGTGTGTGTGTGCGCCAACTTCTCCCCTACACGGAGCCATCGGCCCCTCTCACCTGCGAGCCCCACGACCACAGGGAGGGCACCAGCCACATCTGCTCCGCATGCCCCGCTTGCCCGCCCTGCTGCTGCTGGCCCCCCTCCGCCTGGTGCTGCCGCTGCTGCTGCTGCTGCCGCCGGTGCTGCTCATAGATGCGCATCACGTCGGGCACGGCCTGGGGCACCATGCCCGGGTCGTAAAGGCTGAGCGCAAAGTCGGGCAGGGCCGCGTGCGCGTGGCCGCCCGCGGCCGCGCCGGCGACGCCGAGGCCCTACGTAGGGTGGATACGTAGGGTGGGTACGTAGGGTGAGGTGGTAGTTCCATGGGGTGGGGGTCACGGCGTTGGAAGGCGTCCATCGGACGGGGGTTGGGGACGCGGGGATGTTGTGGGGTGAGGCGTTCAGCCCTCGAACGAGGCCGGCCCAGGTGCTAGCGGTCCACGTTGCGGTGGAGAATGCCGCGCTGGGTCGGTGCCCTGTCATCTGCCGGACTGCCGCCACCCGCCCGCCTGCCCCACCCGCCCGCCACCCCGCACCTGAATCATGCGCAGCGCGCAGGCCATGCGCGCCGCGAAGTGGGGAGCCAGCAGCACGTCGCCCTGCGGGGGAGGGGGGCGGCGGGCGGGGTGGGGGCCAGGACGGAGCGATTGCCCGGGCGGTGGCCAGCACCCGGCAGGACAGCGAAGCGAGGGACGGGCGACGCTTCGGGGCGCCCGTGGTTGCGCGGCCGGCCTTGTGCTGGCGCGAGGCGCAGCAGCCGAGGGCGAGCGGCCATCGGTGCCGCAGCGCAAAGACGAGCGCCCCACATGCGCACGTACGTACGTACGGAGGGAGGGAGGGCGCCATTGCACCGCGGCGCAGACCGTCAGCCGGGCGGCAATGCCGCGTGAAGCAGCAGCCGGGATGGCGCGGCAGCAACTGGAGGGGAGCACCTAGGTAGGAGTGGCACAGGGTTGGGACCCCCGACTCCCCCAGGGCTGCGTGTGGGGGACCTGCCCGGACTCCGGTCCTTGGGGGTCCAGGAGGGGTGACCCCACTCGGCAACGGCGCAGTCCCGCGACAGGTGATTACGGTAAGGCGCTAGGCGCTGCGCACCTCGAGCACCAACAGAGGCAGCTCCTTAAGGTGCTCGTCTCCCAGCTCCGAGGCGATCTGCGATGCCAGGCGGCATGTGCATGCGTGTCGGAGTCAGCAAGCAAGGGTAATCGGGCGTCCGATGCGTGTGCGCGCCTGCACCTGCGGCGCCTGTGGCTATCCGGCATGACACGCCCACGAGCAGACGCACAGTCCGTCAGTAGGATCCGAACTACCAACGCCGACTCCCCAATCTTAGTGTACCACCAGCTGTGTTTCACCGCGCCCCGCGCGCTGCAGTAGTTGCCTCGCCTCGCCCGCATGTGCGCCCTGTCGCACTGCCCGCGCCCGCGCCCTATGCGACGCGCCACCCGTACGTACGGTACCACACCTGCCGTACTGTGCCCATGTGCCGTACCGCACGTACCTGGTCGGGCACCAGCAGCGCCTGGTAGTAGTTGGCCATCACGTCGCCCTCGGGCACCGACTCGGGAAGGTAGCGCACTCGGAGGCGCGGCCAGGGGCTCCCGCTGCCACCCGGTGCGTGGCCATCGGCCCCATCCCTCTCCCTCCCCCGTTGCTGGGGACCCTGCGTGGCGCCCCCGCTGCCGCCGTGCCCATCGACGTGATGGTGGTCAGGTTGGCCGTCGTGGTGGTCCTCATACAGGGCGAGGTTGTCCAGCAGGCTGAACCAAGCCAAGGGATTCGCCGGGCGGCTGGTGGGCTTGAGCGGCGGCGGTGGTGACGGCGGCGGCGACGGAGGAGGCTTGGGCATCTCGATGCGCTGCACCAATACCTCCCGCGCCTCGCCGTCGCCACCGCCAGCTCCACCTCCCTCTCCGCCATCGGCGCCTGACGCTGCGCCACCCGCGCTGCTGCCGCCTCCGCTGGCGGGTCCTGGGGGCGCTGCCGGGGCCGGGCTGGGGGCGCCGCCGTCACCGCCGCCGGCGCTTGGTGCCCCTTCCTGTGGCTGCTGCGACGCCTGCGGCGCCTTCGGTGCCTGTGGCTGCGGTAGCTGTGGCGGGTGCGGCTGGCGCCGGTGTGCGGCCCACAGCAGGGTCACGGTGGTGGGGCGCGCGTCGGCCGCCGCCACACTCAGGAGGGTGGTGGCCAGGTAGCGGCCCTGGTGCACCTGCGCCACCACACGGGGGGCGGTAGCGGCGGTGCGGCCGTTGCGGCGGCGAGCAGCACAGTGAGCGCAGTCACGGTTCGGGATGGGCCCGCAGCCTCCAACACACAATTACGCGCTCCTTTACCCAATTTCCACCCCGCCAACCAATTTGTTGACACGTAGGATTATCTGCGATGCATGGTGCTCGCTGGCACGCACCCGTGGCGAGGCAAGCACGACGATGTGGTATGCGGGCATGGATTCGGCCCCGGCCGGCGGCGCCAGGGGGCACATCGCCGACGGCCTCGGCGCCGGCGGCGCCCGAGGCAGCCTAATGCCCGCTCCCGCCGCCTCCGCGGCCGCCAGCCCCGCCGCGGCGATCACTCCCGGCATGACTCCGTGCTCCGAGAGCGGCTCCTTGTGGAGGGAGGAGCTCTGCTGGGAGCGGCGTTGGAGCGACGGTGCGGGCAGGGGCTGATCGTGGGGTTTGTGCCCCTCGCCCGCCAGCTCAACGGTCGCGGTCGGGGCCGCAGGGGGCAGAGGCTCTTGCTGCGGTGCCGGTGGCGGCGAAGAGACCGCTGGCGGCGAGAGTACCTTGGGCGGCGGTGGCGGCAGCTTTGAAGCTGGAAGCGGCTGCGGCAATGGTAGAGCGGAAGGATCCACCCAAGAGCCCACAGCCGCCGCGGCGGCGGCGGCAAGAACCTCCTCCGGCGACAATGGTGGCTGCGGCGGCCGGGGCACGGCGTCGAGGTGGGAGCCCCCGCCGCTGCCGACGCCGTGGGCGACGTGATCATGCCGCCGCGGCCGGCCGGTCCCGTTGACCCGCCCGCCGCGCTGGCCCTGGTGATGCGGCCCGGCGTGGGGCTGCCGGCTCGCGTAGGGTCGCATGGCGCCGCCGTTCGAGTGATTCCTCCCATGCCAATCGCCGCTGCTGGCGCGCCGTGCGATGCGCCGCGCGACTCCGCTGCCGGGGATCCAGCCGCCGCCAGCTTCCCCGTCGCCGCTGCCCGGCGCCGTTGGCTGGGCTTCCAGCAAAGATGGGGGCGTCCAGCGATGCCACCGCGGCGGGGCCCCAACCCCGCCGCCCGGGCCCGATCCGGCCCAATAGGCGGCGGTCAGCAGTGCGATGAAGAGAAAGGGGGGCCCGAGCAGGCAGGCTGCGCGGAGCGCGCGGGACAGCGATTGAGGAGAGGAGCCGCTCGGCATCAGCGAAAGCAGTGCCGCCGGCTGCAGCTCTCACGCGCAAGTTGTCAAATGGCCAACCAGTTTGGCAGTGGAAGGGGTTGGAGTACCTACAGGTCCGTTGGGTCGGGGTCAACCTGGGCCGTGGGGGCCTGGAAGGTAGGCAGGCACAAAGGCAGGACTGCAGTGTTTGTTCAAGTTCAGCAGGAGTTACAAGCCGTCCAAGAACCTGGCCCCGGTCAGCCGGCCGAGGTAGCCGATGAAAGGCTACGGCAAAGAGAGGCGCCCACAGTTTGCATGCTCATTTAGGCGATAAGTGATGAAGGGAAAACGCGCTCGTCAAGCCCTGCATCTGCCGTCCCGTGGGCCGCTCCTAGCGTATGCAGCCGAGAGCGGCGCCAAATCAACCATATTTACATATGACTCATGCCAAATAAAGGTATTCGCAGTTTAACGTCGCAGAGGCTCGTTCCTCCTGTCACCCTTGTGCCCGAGACCTGTCCCCAGGACCTGACAAGCAATAGTGCTAGTGCCTTGCATAGCGATTTATGCAGCCAAAAAGGGGTTCGGGCCCAGGGCCAAGTAGCTGTTTGAACCTGGACGAGCGAGTTCACTGCACGCGAAGCACGGGTCTCTATCAGCTCTAACAGGAAGCCCGACCCGCTGCGGTTCACTCATTCATTACCAATTGACTATCTGGAAAGGAGGGATACTCGTCCTCACGCTCAGCTGAGTCCCGAAATCTGAACTTCAATTCTTACTTAGGGGCTACCGCGGCCCGCTGCATACGCCTTAGCCATGGGCCAAAACCAGAGCACGGGTGATGTGCTGGATGCTGTCAACCAGGTCGACACGACCGAGAAGGCCGCAGCTGGTGCGCAGAAGGTGAGCATCGTCCCCGGCCTCTCTCGCTCGCCACGCTCAAGCCACTTCTGATGTTGGGACGAGACACGTTCGAGGAGTTACTTTGCGCCTTGTTGACCGGGGTTCGGCGCACGGGGACCACACCCAAACCCGGGATGCCACGATGCAGGAGGGGGGCACCAAGCTCTACAAGTACGTGGCCACTGCCAGCGGCGACGGCAATTGGGAGCTTGCTAGCTCCAACGCGCGGCCACGCTTCTACGATAGCAACGAGGACTCAAACACCAGCGGCAAGAAGGACTTCTTCCTGGAGATTGAGCAGGGCGACGTCGATGTACATGTTGACGCCGAGCTCAACTACGTGCTGGACGTCAAGCAGCGGCGCGTGACGTTCAGTGCCAACGAAACCATCTATGCACTCAAGTTCCCCAATGACACTGCGTGCCGGGCCTTTGGCGAGCAGCTGAACGACGCCGTGTTCTACAACCAGTACGGGGTTGACAACGATGACGACAGCCGCGCAAAGGTGATGGATGACTACGCCAGCACGCTGTTCTCCAAGGACACGGAGCGGATGTTCGAGCCCATGGAGGTGGACACCACGACGGCGCAGGACGATGCCGCAGCCGCTGCCTCGGACGCCTACACGCCTGAGAAGCTGAAGGAAAAGCAAGCCAAGGAGATGGCGCTGGATGAGGATGCCATTAACGGCATTATCATGGGCGCAGGTGGGTGCGGTATGCGTGGCCGCTGCTTGGCGTTTAGGCGGTGTGCCCCGGTTTTTTTGCGAAATACGAGGAGTGAACACACGGTAAAGCCACGGGCAGCGGAATTCATCCGGAACGATGGGGCGTAAAACTAAGTTGGTTAAGCAAGAGTTGGGGTTGGGATGGCCTCCCCACCATTCCAACGAGTGCGCATGAGCCGCAGAACTGCGTGCCCCGCAAACTCAGGGCAATCTACACTCCTGGTGAGGAGTTTACAGAGTTGCTGCTTAGATGTCGCCCATTTGCTTGACTGATCCCCAACACCCCACCTCCTCTGCTGCAGGCGAGAACAACTACCTCATGCGTGGCCGGCGCTTCGATGTGCTGCGCAACCTGGAGGGTGGCGGCGTGGAAGACAAGGGCGTGTGCTTTACGCTCACTCCCGCCAAGGGCGCCGCCTGCTCCACGCCCTCGCTCAGCACGCGCAAGACGCGCGGCACCGCAGCGACAGCCGAGGTGGCGGCCGTGGGTGCCGGCTTCACGCCGTCCAAGGTGCTGCTGACGCACGGCGAGCGGCGCATGAACCTGCTTACCCCCGAGAACCGCAACGTGCTGCACCATGCGGATATCGAGGTGGGTAAGATTGTGAGCACCTTCAGCTTCCAGAAGGACGACGTGGAGATCCCCATCGCGGACATTGCTTCGGACTACAAGGCGGCCCAGATGGAGGAGCACTCGCAGTTCCTGGGCCTGGACCAGAACCGCCTCTGCAGGTGCGGATGGGGATGGTGCTATCTACGATTACTGCGTTCGTCCGATAGTGACCTGGTCACTATCGGCCACCTGGTAGGCTACGGGTCTTAGGAGGCGAATGGACCTCAGCCGAGGGCCTTACACACGCAGCGCAGGCGGGATGAAGGCCCGAGCCAACACCCTGCACGAGCGAGCCAGGCGCAACAAGCGTTCTGGGGCGCGGCGCCCACACAACCCACAGCCACCCGCGACAACGCGGGCAAGCAACAGGGCGGGCGGGTGGGGCCACCACACGGTGACACTAAAAAGCAACGAGCTCTGTAGTGTTAGGCAGAATGCCCGACACTGGCTCGTTGCGCGCCAAAAGACCGGCGCTGCTGCCGTACAACCGCTAAGACCCTCCTCGCCAAACCATCCACTTAAGGGATCTATATAGGACAGGCGGTGGACTGGGATGCTCCTCCTCGGTGGGCTTATGGGAAAACAAGGCTCTGACTGGTAGCGAAAATGGCGCACTCATGTGTGCCAATAACGCGCGGCTGCTGTCGGCCAGCGTTGAGCGGACGCTCGGCATAGCACTGAGGCAGCGCTGGCGGCTTTACGGCTGCCCCCGTTTTCAGTACCGCCCTCCCATCGTTGCCCTAATTTTCCGCATTCATGTTAACGCAGGTGGGACCTGCGCGACCGGCGCGGCGTGGTGCAGGAGTCTCCCGCCGTCAACTACGTGGCGGGCAAGGACTACAGCCGCGGCACCAACTTCACCTGCATGGCCACCAGCGGCGACGGCTTCGTGGCCGTCGGCTCCCGCGACGGGCGCATCCGCCTCTACAACAGCAAGACCCTGACTCAGGCCAAGACCTCCATTCCCGGTCTGGGTGCGCCCATCACCGCCATCGACGTGACGTATGATGGCAAGTGGGTGCTCGCCACGACCGATCACTACCTCATGCTCGTCAAGACGACCTACACGGACGACAAGGGTCGGCCCGCCAACGGCTTTGAGAGCCGCATGGGCGGCCGTGGGTCCGTGCCGCGCCTGCTGCGGCTCAAGCCCGAGGACGCCATCAAGACACAGGTGGGGTTGGTTGGATAGGTGGCTGGCGTGCGATTGAGTCCGGCGTCGGCGAGTTTGCGGGCCGGTGTCAACGTGCAGCTCATTGAAAGGGGATGGAATGCGCGGGGAAATGATGGTGGCGTGTTCACGGAAGGCTTTAGTTGTGACTGTTTGTACACTTGCGCGTGTGACACTTACGCGTGGTCCTCCGATTGATTGCTAACAACCCATTGACCCTCAATCAATGCTGGACTGCAGAACGCCAAGTTTACCAAGGGCAAATTCACCTGGATCACGGAGGGCGGCCAGTCGGAGCGCTGGATCGTGGCGGGCTGCGGCCGCTTCTCCGTGGTGTGGAACTTCACCAAGATCCGCACGGCCGGCACCGAGAGCATCGGCTACGGCGGCCTGCCCACCTCCATGGACTACTTTCTGCGCGCCAAGGAGGAGGAGGTTGTGGACGTGCAGTTCGTGCACCAGAAGTACATGCGCGACTCGGAGCAGGCGGCGCTGGTGGTGGCCACGCCGCACAGCCTGTTTAACCTGGCATGAGCGCGGCGCCATCCATCGCGATGGCAACAGTTGGGTCCCGGCTCCTGTCGCGATGTTGGACACGGTGGTGTTGGCAGGTGGCGGGTGGCTGAAGCTTACGTGAAGATCCAGTTGGAAAAACACATAGTACGATACATACGCGTGAGCAGGTGCCTCGGCGCAGGAGGGCATGGATGTAACCGTATGACGTTCATAACATTAGAGGCTTGCGAAGCAAGTTTCGGTTCATGTGCAGCTGGTTGATCAGTCGCATGTCGTTGGCCTACAAAATGTAGGACGGGGGCATAGCCATGTTGCGTGGTGATGCTTCCATGTGCCAAGCTGTGGGTTGTGGCTCCCTTGGACTGCCATGTAATGACTGCTGGCGAACGAATCACGCTTCGCACATGCTGAAGGCGAGGAATAGCGATGCGCTTGGAGCGTGTTGCGGGTTTTGTGGCCCGTTCCAAGGCACGGAGCCCGTACGTCCTTCACAACGGGCGCAGCGCGCCGCCGGGCGTATGTGTGTACTCCTACCATACCTTGGCTGACTGGCAGTTACAACTCTGGGTGCATTCCTGCCTTAGCGTGCCGGCGCTACGTTGACATGGCAGGACTTGGCTTTTTTTTTCTGTGG
>LSYV01000010.1:1750962-1772477 GCA_001584585.1 Gonium pectorale | reverse complement strand
CTGTGGAAAGGTTACAGGCGGAGAGGCGAGAAAGGGCGCAGACAGCGGGAGGGACATGCAGCCCTCCCGTGATGAGAACCACCGAAACCCTGCCCTAACTACAGTGCACCACGGCGGCCAAGACCAAATACCGACGGCACACACAAGAAGAGAAGGAACCCTGCACCTAAAGACCACAGAACAGGAAGGCAGAAAGACGAAAAGAAAGGAAAGGAGACGCTGACCACCAGGACAAGAGAGAAACAGACCGAAAGGACCTGTGAGGCTTGTCGACAGGCGGAGTGCAAGATGGCGGTGGGCTCGTGGCAAGGGCCTTGCTGCCGGTGCAGTGGGGCTGGTAGCCAATTCTTCACGAACGTATTATGTGACCTTGGGATGTACGTCCGCCTAAAGCAATGGCGCGTGCATGAGCAGGATCCAGGCTGTAACCCAGCTGAATATTGGCGTACGGTAGTTACAATGCTCCCAACGCCCCGACACCTCGCATAAGAAATATATGGACACTGACAGCATCCTTCCATTTACAGCCATGTCATCAGAGTAAACTACTCTCAGGGAATTAATAGGGATCACCCGGTTCGCGCTTCTGAACAAATTCGGCACGGCGCTCTTTGGGGTTAGGAGCTCATGCGTCACCAGCTCACAGCTCCATGAAGAGCTCAGAACCCTACAACGCTTCATATCGGCTGCCCCGCCGTCCCCTGCTCCTCTCCCGGCGGCGAGACTTCCGGCCAAAGGAGAGGCGGCGGCGCCGTGCAGGACATAGAAACATACCGCATGGAAGCAAACCCCCGCATTCACAGCAACGCGCCCCGGCGTACTGCAGGCCGCCCCTCACGCACCCCCGGGGCGCCGCCGCTGGTAGGCCCGCACGCCTGACCCGCGGCACGCCGAGCCAATCCGCACCGGCTCGCCCCACTCGGGCCGGCAGATGCTCTGGAAGGCCGCTGCGCCCCCTGGCCCTGCCACGCCGCCGTCGCCGCCACCGCCATGGCCGTCGCGCTGGGCGCTGGGCACGCCCGCCTCCTGCCGAGGCACCAGTACCAGCTTCCACACCAGCGAGTAGCGCGGGCCGGGCGCCTCCCGCGAGGGCGCCGAGATGCGGTGGGGCAGGTCCTGCTCAAGCAGCACCACCCTGCGGGCAGCAGGGCGAGCACCACACGGCATGTTGGGTGGGTACTGGGAATGCGTTTGGCAAAGTCGGGGGTGCTTAAGGTCTGAGTGAAGGGCACACGCTCTCGCGTGCTGATTGGGGCAGAAAGGGCACGGCCTCGAGACGGCTCCTTGACCCATGGGCCCGCGGAAGTGTTCGGGCTCACCTGCCCGGCACCGGGCGCACAAAGATTCCCAGCTGCGTCTCGGGGTCCAGGAACAGCGTCTCGGCTGCGACAGGCACGGGCACAACAAGCGACCCGTACAGGAGAGCAACAGACGGTGGAACACAGGCATAAAAATAAGCGGAGAAGTGAAGTGGCGACACGGCGGAGGTCAGGTCGCGACAGCACACTATGGCGCAACGATTCTTCAGTGTACTAGATGCTTGGATGAGGGTCTAGTCAGACCTAGCCCTAACCGCCCCCGATGGCCCTTACCGTGATAGTCCTCCGGCCAGGACTCGTTCAAGTACAGCAGCACGCTCACGAATAAGGGCCGACCCAGCTCCCTGCAAGGAGCGGATTGGGGAGCGAGCTCTGGGACTGTCGCGAAAGCGCCAAGCAATGCAGCCAGGCGCACCCACACACGGGGCTTCTGCTCACTGTACTTCTGCAGGACTGCTTCAGCACGCCGTCACGCATACAGACCACGCGGTTCTGCCGGCTATGTGCTTGCTTGCTTGCTGTGTATAACAGCCTGCTTTCCCGATACGGTAACTTCAGCACGCCGTACGCATACAGCAGAAAGCATAGGGCACATGCATAAAATGGAAACGCTGCAATTGGGGAGCCACACCACGCCTCTACGGACATACGCACCCGAAGGCGCGATTTTTCCAGCAGGGCGGGCGGGCGATACGGAAAAAGGCAAGGGCACATGCATAGGCATGCAGCGTCGCCGCCTTGCTCGCAAACTGCCCTTGCGCAATGCACAACATGGAAGCATGCAAAGGGTGCGGTTCCGTACAACGCCGTACCGGTTGTGATAGTATCCAAAGTTGTGCACCCAGGGCGAGTGGGGCGGCACGTTGGCGGGGTCCGCGTCCACGTGCCAGGCGCACGGGTCGCCGGGCATGACCGCGTTGCCCACGAAGCTGCTCAGCGAGGTGGCCTCCTCGGCCTCCGGGTCGGCAGCCGTGTCGCCCACCTGGGGTGGGATTGGGAAGGAGACAAAACAGGACGGCAAGGCAGGGAGGGGCAGAGGAGGGGCAGGGGCGGCAGGCGGGGACGTACGTCGGTTGTCTGGTACGGCGGCGGGCAGGACAGCAGCGGATTTAATGCGAGGGCTGAGTCTGGGGTGCCTTTGGGGCACCGAGCGCAAGTGATCCTGGCGCGCTGAAACTGGCATAGCGCGGACAGGAGCCTGGCCAAAGACACGTATTGGCGTTTCAACCGTGTCAATACGTGTATAGCGCACACTCACCGACACTGCGCCACATTTGCATTCCTAACACGCTCAGACATCCCAGCGGACAGTATGGCTCGTGGGAGTCCGGAGGGTCATACGCACAACACTCGCGCGTCGTACAGCCGTACCTGGTCGGCGGGCATATGGCATATGTCGTATTCTGGGTAGAGCGCGGCGAGGCGGCTTTGCAGCGCCACCACGGGCGGCGGGGGGTCGTCTCGCAGCGCCTCCAGCATGTGCGGCTGCAGGCCCCATGTCAGCTGGTCACCTGGGGCGCGGGCGGGGCAGGAGTTAGGCACCGTTATCATTACAGGGATGGCGTGCCTCCGTGCCATACCCGACACCATTATGCTGTTGCTGGCTATGCGCGCGGTGTTCGGACACCGACGTTTAGATACGGTGGCACGCCTGACGGCTGACCACGCGTCCACAAGAAGGCCCCTGGCCACTTGGAAGCGCACGAGCCGGCCGACGACCCCTTAACCCTGCCCAGTTTCGGCGGTGCGGGATGAGTCGCGCCTCCGGCCTCCCTACCGAGACCGCCTTTCAATCCTCTGACGCTCAGCGCTCACCCTCCATGCCCTCTTATGTGTCGTCACACGGCAACGGGGAGCCTCAACCCGGCCCCCGCCCTCAAAGCCCCATCCCCCAGCACGGACGCGCTCACCCGTCCGGTCCACGCACGACATCTCCCACTTCTCCCCCGGCGGCGGCCCCGCATGGTTGTGCTGCGGGCTGGTCAGCCAGGCCAGCAGCTCCGCCCGCTCGGCCTCCGTGAGCAGGCCGTCGAGGACCACCACATGGCCCGCGTCGGGCCGGTAGGCGCCTGTGCGGGGCGGGGTGATCGGGTAGGGAGGCGTTGGGGCGGGGCGGCGTGGGGCGGTGCGGGGCGAGGGGCAGGGTTGGGGAATCAGTGCAGGGCGGGTTCCCCAGGCTGGCACAGGAAGGCGTACGCACTAGGGAAGCCCTTCGACTACCTCTGGAGCTGGGTCCTACAACAACACCATCACTCGCGCTTACGCTCGTCGTACGCGTCGTTCCATTTCAGCACTAGGGAAGCCTGAGGCACATGCCCTGTGCGGTGCGGTGCGGGGTGCAGTGAAGGGGCGCGGGTAGGAGGCATAGCACATAGGTGCTAGGCATGCATGAGCAGGCGACATTCGCTTGCAGACTCAGGAGGAAGAGGCCGCTGCGCAGGGCCGTCGGGCCCGAGGTGCGGGGGGTTCACGAACAGCGAGCGAAGAGCTGCCCGGCGCGTGCCCGGCGCACCACCGCCCGTGAACCCCTGGCCGTACTCCTGGCCCGGCCAGGAGCAGCCCTCCGGATCCCCTGCACGCCCAACGGCCGCACCGCTCCCTTCCCTGGCTGACGTCCGCACGTGCTCATTTCCCCCGCGCCGCGAGCCCGCCCACCCGCCCGCCCTGCGCCCGCCCACCGTGAATGGAAGGCACCTCCCCCGCGTCCATCGCCGCAGTCAGCACCACCCGCACGTCTTCAAGCACCCCCAGGTGGCCGGCGGCCGCCTCGGGTGCCTCCCCTGCGGTGCTGCTGTTGCCGTCGCCGTCGGCCGCGGCCCCCGCCGCGGCCTCGCCCTGAGGCGCGCCCCCTTCCGCCAGCTGCTGTACCCGGACCGGCTGCAGCAGCCCGTAGTAGCGCGCGTGCGCATCCCGGAGGCTGGCCACCAGCTTGTGCAGTGGCAGCTGTTCGTGCCTGCGGGGGCGGGGTGCGCGTTGGAAGTGCACACGCCTTGCGAGGACAGCGTGCGTAATTCTGGCGCTGCGCGCGTCTTGTAAACGCGGGAGACTGGCGGTCCAGACACATGCAGTGCATGGCATCACGGGCCGGGGCACCGTGGGACGGAGGCACAGTGATATAGGAGCAGAGAAACGGGGAGAGGGAGAGGCCGCCAGCTGGCGCAGCAGGATGACGTGGCCTCCCCCAACAACCAGGTCATTCCAGCACCCTTCAACCCCAGTCAGGCTTCTGCGGCCCTCATTGCAAGCAGCTTCCTCCCTCCCACGCAGGCGCTGTTTGCGCTGCTCAGACTGTGACGAGCGCAGGCGCGCTGCCCCGGGCCACCCGCTTCCAAGGCGTTCACGGTGGGTCCTCACTTGTGCTGGTAGGCCGCGATGAGCGCTGGCACCACTCCCCACTCCGCCAGCGCGTCGTTCAGCTGCGCGCCCAGGCCCTCCGCCACGGGGCCCAGGAGCAGCACCACACGGCCCGCCGACACAGCGGCCGCGTCCGCGTCTGCGCCCGCCGCCAAGCCCTCGTGCACCTCCTCCGCTGCTGCAGCTCCCTCGCCCTGCTGCTGGTGCCAGGCGAGGACTTGCCGTACTGTGTGCGACAGCAGCCCCGAGGTGACGTCAACCACCTGCAGCCCGCCCCTGGCGGCGCCGCCAGCGGCAGTGCCAGAAGGGCGCCGCTGCCGCTGCCGCCTCGGCGGTGACGGCAACAGCTCTGGGAGCCGCTCCCGTATGACCTGGAGCTCCTCGGGGTGGAAGCCGATGAAGAGCATGCCGTCGCCGTCGCCACCGCGCACGGCGTCTCCCACTCGCTCCGCGTCCGTCTGCTGCGTCCGCTCCTGAACGAGGGAAACATGGCCGACCGCACGAACAGGGGAGGTGCGGAGAAATACTCGGTGCGTGCGACACGGCTGTATACCACTGCAATGCTGGCTGTGCGAGGCTGTGTATGAGGGCTGACGGGACCAGGGCCGCCACGGGCCCTTTCCTGCCGCTCCTGGCCGGCCTGCCGCCGTCACCCGCTTGACGGTGCGGCCTGGGCTGCCCCGCGCGATACTCAGGATGGCCTTTCCTCCGCAGCCAGCAACGCTCGCAGGTGCAGAGGCAGGTGAAGGGGGATTATGCAGGGACCGCTTATCAGGTCCCCCGCACCTGGTCCGCCTCGCCAGCCGGGAGTGCCCTCGACGCGGCCGCCGCCACGACGGCTTTCCGCGGTTCCCCAAAAGCCTGGTGGAGCGAGCTCGCACCCCGGACGCCCCACCAATGCCGGGAAGCTACGCTGCCGGATAGCTGTGAGAGGGGGGCCTCCAGCGCTCGAGGCAGCCATGGCTGCAAGGGTCGTGCCGTTGCGGCGGCAGCCCTCAAGTCGGCCATTGCTGCCACGACCCTGGGCTGCGGGCGGGCGCACAGCGCGCCGCCGCCGCCAGCACCCAAGCGGCTAATGCACATGGTGCCGACGGCCACGGCCGCCTTGCGTACGCTGCCGAGCGGCACGGCTGCGGCGGTGTGCGCTAGGATGGCCGCCGCGAGCGAAGGTGTGGCTTCTCAGTGCAACATTCAAAATTGGTAAGCTGAATTGATTGAAATGGATGTAGGCGCAACGAGTGAAGCAAGTCGGGACTGCCGCCCGGAACCGACAACGAACAGGTACAATTCTTGCTACAATACTAGCAGACAGAGTGTTGAATAGCTGGAATAATGATTGGAGTAGCGAACAGTCGCTATGCCGTTTGGACCGACAACCACAAGTTGGTTGGTACCACCCCACCAATCATGCGGCCGGAGTGTGGACACATTTTAGCTTGCTTCCACCTGCTCTCACTTTCGTGCTGTTGCTGCTTAGCCGTGACTCCCCCATTTCCCACGTCCAACGCGGTGTGCTGCACTTGGCTCTCCCATCTCTCTAAAGCCAGACAAAAAGAGCGCGCATCTGCAACTAAGAATGCACGTACTGGAGCGCTCCCAGCAGGGCCGCGCAGGATGGACCCTCCCCCGTCAGAACGTGAGGCCCGGAGCAGGGTTACACCGTCGTTTTGCAGGTAGGCGTCTATATGGTCTTCATCCGGTGCACTCCGATTTGGTAACGCGCAGGAACGCTGAGCGACAGCCCAACGTCGTGACCGTTCGCCGCTTTGTGCACAGGCTGCCGCGCGTCGCCCAGTTCAGAGACAGCGACCGTGACCACAACAGACACTCGCAGCGTGCCGGCGGTCCGCATGGGCCCAGTCACCGGTGGGTCCCGGGGTGGCGCGACGTGTCAACCTTGGGTGTTCGAGGGTGGTCGCCGCACTAGCCTCTGGCAATAATGCAGTCTTCCCTACCGTCTGCAAGCGATTGTTATGACCTGCTTGGGCTCCGCTGGGGCAGTTCTGAGGCTCGAGCGCCTCCCCCGCCCACGGCTCTGCCCTTGACCCGACCCTTGCCACCCCTGCTCCCTCCCTGCCGCATCAATACGTTCCCTTCCGACGCCCTGCGATTCCTGGTTCCCGTGTGCCTCGCCGTACGTACGCTCACAGCTGAGAAGCTGCGCGAGCATAACTCACTGTTCTCGTCGCTCCTCAAGGAGTACGCCTACTTCGTGGAGGACGACATGGTGAGACGCAGCGTGCGTGCGAGGTGTAAGCTGCGATGCGTCGGTCCGCACCATACTCAACGTGCCAGGCACCCGGCTGAGGGCCACTGCTCGCGAACGTGCTTTGGTGGCGCCCAGCGGCCTGGCCCAATTCAGTCATTTTCGTCACTCGGACGGGGCGCTATTGCGCTCCGGCGGGCGGCCCTTTCCCGAGCCGCCCGCATCCGAGTGCCTGGCACTGCTCGGGCCGTCGCCGACTGCGAATGACTGCCGCCAGACAGCGGAGTTCGCGTCCTGTTGTGAGCCCCTTGCTGCGTCCTGGGCTGGGACTGCAGGTTACGGGGACCATTCCGCCGGAGCTGACTGGCACCTACTACCGCAACGGGCCCGGGCTGCAGGTGCGGTCCGGGGGTGTATGCGGATGCGGGGTTGGTTCGTGGCGGTGGCAAAGGTCGTTGCGAGGCCGGACAGCGTCTGCGCAAGGGCTGCTGGACGGGGCGCGACAGAGGGGCGTGCATGATGAGCCGCGACGTTTAAAGCTGTGAAGCTGCAAGGAGCAGGACGCAAATGAGGGGCTTCGTTCCTTCGTTGGGGCAGCGGTTCCGGTTGATGCCGTTTACCGTCCAGGACTGCATACGCGGGGGACTTAACAAGGAGAATTCTGGGCCGCATCGGGGGCTACGGTGGTGGTCGCCGCCAAACTAACATGCAGGGACATTACCCCTTCGACTGCCTCTGGAGCTGGGTCCTACAACGACGCCATCACTTTCGCGCTTACGCTCGTCGTATGCGTTTTCCTTTTCAACACGGGGGACTTAAGCCACAACGGGCTTGACGCTGCCTGCTGCAGCGGCGGTAAGGGAGGAGCTGGGCAAGCGCCCGCCTCCAAAGAGTTTCGCCTGGATAGCGACAGCGACGTTCAGCGCTGATGGCGTGGTCGCGACTCCGCCACGCTTGGCCCTCCCCCCTCATGATCCCATCCCCCAGATCGATAACCCGCGCTACAGGCGCCACACCTTTGACGGAGACGGCATGATCCTCAGCCTGTCCTTCAAGGACGGCCGGGCGTATTTCCGCAACCGCTTTGTGCGGACTGAGGGCTTCGTCAAGGAGCAGGTGGGCTGTGCGGGGCCGCGGGAGGGCACGTGTGGGGGGCATTCCGGGCGAGGGGAGCTGCACGGTCGCGGAGGCACACGCAGAGCCCAGCTGGGACCGTGTGACTGGTGCGCTGAACCCATCAAAGCGTGACTGATCGACTGAGGCTGCGTGGGCACTCAGCACCTTTGCATTATGTTGATGTGTAATGGACGGGCTTTCTTTGGCAGCAGATGCATACAGCGAGCGGCAGCCCATGGGCTGGGGGTCATGTCGGCATGATCAGCGGTGGGTGCTGTGGCGCCAAGGGTAGTTCCGGCTCCGCGCCAACCTCGTCGGCGGCCCTGCGGCCATTCCCTGTGCCCTCCATTCCGCCTTGCGTCCGCCCCGTCGTGGAAATGCTTTCCGAACTCTTTGCCCCGCCGTCCTCTGACCCCGTCCCGCCGCGCCCCGACCACCTCCCTTGCCCAGGCCGCCGGCCGGCCGCTGTTCCGCAATTCTTTCACCCGCGGCTCCGCGGACGGCTCCTTGTTCTTCAACCCGTTCGACCTATCGTTCAAGAACGTGGCCAACACAGGCGTGCTGTCGTGGGCCGGGCAGCTGTACGCGCTTTGGGAGGTGGGTACACGAGGTTTTCATTTCCGTGTTTGACATGTCTTAACCAGGGCCCCTGCCGTCACCCTTGGCCCCAGCCCATGAACCCATGCCCCGACGCCTTGCCTGGGAACTCGTCAAATCGCTCCTGTGCCTATCCTGACCTCTCTAGTACCCCCCGCATCCCGCCCACACGCCTCAGGGCGGCCTGCCTTACCGGATGGACCCCGTGACCCTAGAGACCCGCGGCGAGTCGCGCATGGGCGGCGCCCTCCGCGGCAACACCTTTGGCGCGCACTACCGCGTCACCGCAGAGCGCGACGGCAGCCGCCGCTGGGTGGCCTTCTCGGCCGCCAGCGGCTTCGGCGGAGCGTCCATCACATTTTACGAGTTCGCGGAGGACGGCAGGATGCTGCACGAGACGGCGCACCCCCTGGAGGTGGGGGCTGAGGATGCGTTTGTGTGTGTGTGTCTTGGAGTATGGACGTGTCATGCATGTGTTATGCGTGCACGGCATGCCGTACGGCGGGTGCATTGCATTACCGCACGGTCCGTGTTGCGGACGGGAGGGGCGCTCGTGGGGTGTTAGGCCACAACCCGGAAGGTCCCACAACAAGTGACACGTGGTTGCTGCCAGCTGTGCCTAATGGAACGTCCCCGTGGGGCCGATGCGACGCGGAGGTCGGCCACACGGACGCGCAGGACACCAGCCTTGCCCCGCCCATCAGTCGCACGCCCATGTGACTCTCCCCCCGTCCCTGGCCTCCGCCGCACCCTGCCTCTGCACACACCGCCATACAGGGGGTGTCCATGGCGTTCGTACACGACATGCTGGTCTCTGAGCACTACTACATCATAGTGCTGGGCCCGGTGGAGTTTGACGGCGCCAAGTTCCTCACGAGCTACATGCTCAGCCAGTGCTCCATCGCCGAGTGCCTCGTCTACCAGGGCGATAAGCCGGCGCGGGTGGTGCTGGTGCCGCGGCCGGGGCGGCCCAGCGGCAAGGGTGAGGCGCTGCCCACGTATGCCATGCTTTTTGCGCACGCGCGTCTGGTCCGCGGGGCTCCGCGGGCTTGTGACATCTGGGCCTGGTTTCTGCCAGTGGGCAAGCAACCTAGTGGGCATGGACTAGTGGGCCCGTGGCGTCCATGCCCACTAGGCGCCTGCGCTTGACGGCCGAAAATGGGACGGCCCTCTGCCCACCCCGGCGCCCGGCAGTACGCCGTGGCGCCAGGCCACCCGTGTCCGACTGGAGGTGCTTTTCCTGAAGACCGCAACCGGTTTCACTGTCCCCAAAGGGTGCCGCTTTCGTCTGGAGTCGCCGACCACCTCATCCCATGACCCCGTCAGCAACCTGTTTGTCCCCGGCCCTCCCCCCCTCCCCAGTGCTGGCGCCGCGCGTGCTGGAGACGCAGCCCTGCTTCGTGTTCCACCACCTAAACGCGTTCGAGGCGGAGCGGCCCGGGGCGCCCGCGGTCGGTGGCGGCGGCCCCGCGGAGCCGCTGGTGGTGGTTGACACGGTGGCCTGGGACAGCGTGTCGTTCAGCGTCAACCAGTACACCTACGGGCCCGAGTACTATAACGGTGAGCTCCTGCCGGGCACGTCGGGATCCTCCGCCGCCTTCGCCCTCGTGTTAGTCGTCATCACTGGGTAACCGGGCGGCCGGGTTGGTCCGGTCTGGTCTGGTTGTCGCACGGCCAGATGCGGCTGGGCCGCCGCTGCACCATGGGGATGGTCTTCCTGCGCAGTGGTACACATAGAAAGGGGTACGACTCTGACCTGCGTGCCGTGCCACTTGTTGGCCGCTTGTTTTCGCACATCGGTGGGCGAGGGCGCCTTGTTGTGGGCAGCAAAGTGTCTGCTTCATGCCTTCGGCTTTCGCTCGCCAGCGCACGAGCTTTTCTTCTGGCGCCGCTCCGCGCAGCCGCAGCCGCGGCCCTTTGGACCCGCGGCCCCGTGCTGCCGCCGTCGTGCACCAGAGCCCTCTCCCGTAACACTGCCGTACAACTGCCGTCCGCATCCCTGCATGTGCCCCGCGCAGGCGGCAGCCGCTCCCACATGGTGCGCCTGGTGTGCGACCCCGCCGCCGGCACCGTGGCCTCCCACCGCCTGCTGCGCCGCACCGTCGAGTTCCCCGTGGCCGACCCGCGGGTCGTTGGGCGCCCCCACTCGCTCGCCTGGGCGGGCTGCGACATGGTGGACCACCCGCTGCATTGGGGCCCCAACCAGGGCATCGTGCGGCTGGCGATCGACGAGAGGCTGGGGCTGCGGCCGGCGGCGGCGGGAGGCGGCAAGGCGGCGGCTGACGCCCGGGTGCTGAGCAGCCCGGAGGGCACGGCGGAGGGTGTCGCCGCGGACGTCTGGTGCGTGTGTGGGGTGGGGGTGGGGTGGAGAGTGGTGGGGTGGCAAGGGGTAAGCCGGAACCGTGCTGGGCGGGCGCCCACAGCGACGGGGCGGTGTGGGGGATCTCACGGCGAGCATCGCCCACGCCCCGGCCGCACAACTGCAACCGAGCCTGCTGCCCCAAAAGGTGGGGGGCACGCGGCACGCGTTAGGCAGGCGTCGGCCGCTGGCAGCCGTCGCTATATAGGGGTTCCGCTGGGCCTCCTGAGACCCGCTCGGACAATCCACAACGACCCTCACCAGCACAGACATCTTCGCCCCACACTCTGGAAACCCTCCCCCTCCCGTCCGGCTCCGCCCCGCGGGGCTGTGTTAGCACGCGCCTCCAGCTCCTCTTATGGACGCTACTTGTCCCCCACCCATCCCGTGGGGTTTTCTCGCAGGTCTTGTGCGAATGCTTGTTCCCCCCCTTCACACACACTCGCTGCCCGTGTCCTCTCGCAGGTTTGCTGGCGAGCGCTGCTTCGTGGGCGAGCCGCAGTTCGTTCCGCGGCCCGGATCGACCGCCGAGGGCGACGGCTGGCTGCTGGCGGCGGTGCACAACGCGGAGACGCAGCGCGGAGAGGTGGTCATCCTGGATGCGCAGGTGGGCGCGGACGGGCGGTGTGCGGCGGCAGGGGGGGGCGCAGGCGGGAGAAGGATTTGGGGCGTGTTTGCGGGCCTGTGTGGAGGGGGGACCGCGGGGGTACAAGGTGGGTGGGACCGTCGGGGGGGCGAGGCGAGGCGGGCGCATTGGGATGTATGCGTGGTTGGGTAGCGTGGGAGGTGGGGGCGCGAGCAGGCCTTGTGAGCAAAGCAGTACCGGAACAAAGCAAGAAGTCCAACGGCGGAGCTCCACCTTGGGAGGGGAGGGACGACGGCCGGTGGAGGAGGGGCCTGGCCGGCCTGACAGAGGCGCAGGCGGATACACGGCGGATGGGGCAGGGGCCCGGGCGGGTGTGAGCAGGGCGCAGGATTGTCACTGTTGTGGCGCGGCCGGGCGATGGAGCAGATGGCAGAGCAGTAGCCTGCTGGACAGGGAACGGCACGGTAAGGGAGTGGGGGCCGGGAAGGGCTACCGCAAAGCACAGTGTTTGAAGGGACAACCTCGTTTCGCCGCGTGTGACGGCGCAGTCCTACTGGCAGGCGCGCGCGGATGTTCCGACCCTGCCCTCTGTCATCGTGACCCCGCCACAACGCCTCTTGCGCACGCTGCGCTACGACAGGCCCCGTCCGCCAACCTTAAGATCATAAACGGGCTCGGAGGCTGGGCTGGGCTCACCTCACTTTGGCTTGGCTCACTTCAATGACGGTGCTGGCTATGCCGTGTTTGCGCTCCCGCAGGACTTGTCGGCGGGGCCGGTGGCGACCATTCGCCTGCCGCATCGCCTGCCCGCGGGGCTCCACGGCAGCTGGGACGCCGCCTACACCGGCCCCGCGGACGGCGACGAGGTGCCGCGCTGGCAGGAGCTGGGCACGATCAGGCCGCTGTGAGAGGTCGCGTCCTGATGGGCATCGGTCCGCTGCTCCGCTGCGGCTCCGCGCGGCGCGGCGCAGTTGCGTGGCGCGAGATGGACAGCGTGGAGGTGGGCTGCGCTTTGGCGCGCGACCAGCAGCGGGAGGCTCCTTGAGGCTCCGCTCTTCTTGGTTCCGGAAAGCTGCGGGGCTCGGCGTGCGGGCGGCAGCAGGAGGCTCCCGGGAGGCGGCAGGGGCGGCGCACCTGCTGGTTTGTACCCCGAGCACTCCTGCGAGTTTTGTGTCACTATGATGTCACGTTGTGATACGTCAGAGCGGGCTGTGTTATCGCCCGGGGCATCGAGCGGGCAGGTGGCCTGCGCCACAACGAGAGGTGCGGAAGAGGTGCCGTACGAGGCACACGTGCATGAGTGAACAGGAGTGTACGGTAAGTAGATACGGCTCCCGAGCGGCAGAGGGCAAGGATGTGGGCGCGAGAGGGGAGAGGCTGTGGGGCAACGTGCTATCGATGCGCGGGAGCGAACGCAGCTGGTTGTGCTTGAGGGCCGCTCCCTCTGAAGAAGATGACGGGTTTTGACTAGATGTGTTGCAGAGTGCTGCTGAGTGCTGCGTGGCGGAGTGTACGACTGACTTTGTGTGCAGTCATGGCTGCAGCCGCAACGGCCGACGGTGGCTGCTCTCGCTGCACCGGGGAACCTCGCCGCGCGACGCCTGCTTTCTGCCGCCGAATCTTCTATTCACCAACGTGCACAATTATGGTATTCTTGAATTTGGCGAGACATCTATTGACGAGCTCCCATCAAAGTTTCCGCCGTAATCGAGAGGGAGTTTTGGCATGGCAGCCTGGCTGGCTCGTCGAGTAGTCTCCCATGATGGGTAAAACTGGTACGTGCAGCGTTGTACCGTTGGGCAAAAGGGAGGGCTCCGGTCTTCCCTGGGGGCCCAGAGTGCCTTCCTCGGAGCGTCGTGTTGTGGCCGACTGGGAGTGGAAAGTGAGGACGTGCGCTTGGCTTGCAAGCCGTACTGACACGACAAGCAGGTGTGTATGCTGTATCGGTGACCGCATGCAAGTTGTCAGGTAGAAAATTTGGGAAGGAAGGAGCATCTCTGCCCAGCAGGTTACAGATTACATGCATATCAAAGCACGGGGGAACCTGGGCGTGGCGAGCAGTTGATTGGAACGCATCGGGACCGGTGAGGGGAGAGCGGGCAGCAGTGCTGAACCCATTATCTCGCAATTGCTGTCGTGCACAGGGATTGCGCTGTGCGCTGTGCTGCTGTTGATGTTGTTGGTGGTGGGGCTCTTGTCGCGCTACGGCAGGAGCGGCGGTTTCTCTTGACGCGCCGTAATGGTGGGGAGGTGGGTTTAGTTGATTGGTCAACCATCGCGTTGTCGTGTGTGCTACTGTATCGCATGGAGTCGCTCCAGCCGAAGGCGCAAATACGGCAAATTACCGCCGGCCCATGCGTTGCTCGTACGGTAATCATTTCCCGCCAGCGTTCGCTTAGTCTGCGGCGGATTTACGCAGCGGCTGACGGGTTGGGGGCCGCGGCCGGCAGCTGCACCTTTTCCCACGACAGGGACATAAGTCGTGGAGCAAAGTGGAGCCATGCGTTTGACCCGCTCAACAACGCGACATACGGCACATACCCATGTACCCATCCCGAAACCCCGCTGTACGCCCAGGGATCTGGGACGGAACCTGCCAGAAGGCAGAAGTAAACTGGAGTTGGCTTTCCTGGGAAGCCGGAGCGTGCCTCAGATACTGCGAAATAACGTTTCAGATGTGGCATGCGTGCAAAATGTTAACGTGACCACCTGATGCCTGGAGCACACTCGAGACCACCAGAGGGAGCGTAAGATCCCTGGCGCGCTGCACAGCAGAACTGAACTCCCGCGAGCCGCGACACCGCCATGCTAACCGCTAACGAATAACCTCAGCGTGTGCAATTACAAAGGCTAAGATAGAAGTATGACTTCTTTAAGCTGACGCCAATGCCCTCACATAATAAACTAGGACCATGCGGTAGCCGAATACGGTCGATGGGGGCTTCCTGTACATAGGTGGAATGATTAGAAAGTTATATAATCATTGGCATCCGCAAATAGACATGTCGGGCATTCACCGAAAGCACAAGACACTTTCGCCCAACGCCCAACTGACTAAACTGGTAACGCGCCAGCGGTCCTTGCGGATTGTGCGCCGAGCCCCTCCATATCCGATTCATAACAAAGCGGGAATAATTCTGGCATATAGGGGGAGCTGGGTCAGCGCGGCCGGAGCGGGGCGGACTGGGGCGGTACACCCGGACCGGGCAGCCCGCCTCCGAAACGATGACGAATCGGTTACTGACGCTGGGGAGTAGCTATTGCTGTACATAATCGTATATAAGGGCGACATTGCAAAGCTCTAAGCCATCCAGTCCTGGCACATACATTTAGAACGGGAAGCAGCTCCACCACTGCAACCCGACCCTCCCTTAGCACGACTCCACACACCATCCTTCCAACCATCCCTTTCACCCTGACATCGTAAGCAACCGCCCTTCACTCCTTACACCCCACTCGTCCAAACGCCACCATCATTCCCTAGTTGCTATCGTCGTCGACCAAGCCAACCTTCTTAATTACCAGCCCACAACCATGCGGCTGTTGTCACTCATATGCGTGGTGATGGCGCTGGCTTTCGCCCGATCCCAAGAGTGAGTCCGCGGTGGCGCCGGCCGGCATGACGGACAACAGCACTGGCTTGTGAAGTGGCCTTGATCACATACGGCTGATTTTTGGTCGCCAACTTAACCCCAAACCGTCGTGCCCCCAAACTGACAGGGACCCGGCCGTGATGGGCCAGTTCGAGCTCGTCGGTCGCTCCAACTGCGTCGGCGTCCAACTGGTTGCTGTTCCAGGTATGCCCTGTGCATTACATTATTGCCCGCGTCAAGATGTGCTTGGCCTCGACTTGTCATACGGAGTCGTGCGGTGCGGCACTAATTTGCCGACGCGCATTGCAGCTGATCCCACGGCGGGCCCCAGTCGGGCCGACTCGCACTTATGGCAAACGCTAACCTGGACCAACAATACGATCAGCTTGACGCATTTGCACTCGAACATCGGTCCGGTTGTACCCTCCACCTTGTATCCCTCCAATGTACCTCGTACAGCCTCCCGAGATGGGACCGCTCCCAACTCGCGTACTCCTCGCACTTCCCCCACACGCGTCCAACCCGCCTCATTCCCCTTCCATAACCATCCAAACACAGACGGAAACGAGTTCTTCTTCATGGAGCGCCCCAGCTCGCCCCATCCCGACGGCCACACCGCCAACGCCTGCCTCTTCGACTACACCACCGGCAACTCCACCAACGTCGCTTGCCCGCTCAGCCTGGAGAACTGCGGCCACACCTTCCTGGAGAACGGTGCGTGAGCGTAAATGCAGCGCTTGTAATCCAAGTGCTACTGCGGGGTGTCTACAGGGCCGTGTGCGACGATGCGCATGCGTCGCATGTACGACCCCCGCGGGTTGCCCCTACTGTGCGCCGTTCTCTGTTTGTGCGCTGGCTGTATGGGCCGAGCCCGCTGCGCAGCAAAGACAGCGGCGGCTGCAAACTTGTGGCACGCTAAGCCCTTGGCCCTCCCCCCCCGCCCGCCCCGCTGCCGCCAACACCACAGGCACCGTGGCCGTCCTGGGCGGCCACAAGCCGCAGAGCAAGTTCGTCGAGGGCCGCCGGGTGAGTGATTGCTGCCGCCGAACAGCGCCGCACTGGGTCATTGGCTGGGCGCGCGGCCCCCCGTACACCCTGGTTTGCACCGGGCATGATATGCTCGAGGTAGAATCGCTCTGACTCTCGGCGCTGCCCGCATCAAGCTTAAGGATTGACTGCTACGGTCTAGCCGCACAAGCCACTCGATTTCCCACCACGCAGACATACCTCTCGCCATCGGCCGCTCTCTCACCTAACCCTAACCTTCCATCGGCATCCGGCCTATTCCAGGGCATTCAAGTCCTGAACCTGGAGACCAACAAGCTCGAGTCCGTGGGCAGCCTGCAGTACGGCCACTGGCTGGCCACCGTCACGCGCCTCCCCAACGGCATGGTTACCGTAATGAGCGACAGCCCCTCGCCCGTTAGCCCATCGCGCAAGGACCTCATCCAGGTGCGTTGACCGTTGACCATTGGTAGTTGGCAAAATTGCTGCTTAGGTGCCACCAGTGAAAACTGCCTGCGGTCATGAACACTGCTTGCGCGTCGGTCGGAACTTGGACGAGTGAAATCAACGCCGGGAACGCACATTAAGACGTGGCTAAGGCTGCCTGCCCTTGTCCTCCCCCCACCCCGCAGAACCCGTTCTACGAGCTGTGGGACCCCGCCAACCCCAAAACCACCAAGCTCTTCCAGCTTAACAACAACTTCCTCGCCAAGTCCAAGTAAGCCATCGGTCGGCTGGCCCGTCGTGCGTCGCGTGCGCGCACCCCTCGCAAACGCCCCATCCGCGCAGCAGGACACGGTTGCGTTAGCAACATGCCCTACAGCCTGCCCGCATTCACTTCACGCAGATGTCCAAAATCATATTGATCAGCATGTTGACCAGTTCCTCAATGCCCGCACTCACGCCCGCAGGTACTTTTACTACCCCCGCAACTTTGTGCTGCCGACGGGCGACATGTTTGTGTGGAGCAACACGTACGGCGAGATCATCAACCCGCTGACCGGCAAGTCCGTGCTGGTGCTGCCCGACTGGAAGAAGATCCCCGCCGCCAAGGGCATGCAGACCAGCTACCCCTTCAGCGCCACCGCCGCCATGCTGCCGCTGCGCGCCTCCAACAACTACAGCGTCGTCGAGATTATGTGAGTTGCCCCTCGCCCGTGCATCCGCGCGTCCCGCTACGCAGTGCTCTAGGCCCCATCTTCCCGTGTGCCCAAACCTGACCCGAGAGCACCCTTTGATCTGCAGTTCCTCGTCTGCTCGGGCCGACGCTCACCCCACCCAACCCGTCCTGTGTACGTGTGTTGAAATGAAACGACGCACACGACGAGCGTAAGCGCGAAAGTGATGGTGACGTATATGTGTGCGTGTCCTTTTCTCCACAGGATCTTCGGCGGCCAGTGGAGCTGGGGCTGGATCAACTCGACGGCCGTGCACCTGAGCATGCGGCTCAAGATCAACATCCGCCCCAACGGCACCTACGAGGTCGGCAGCTGGGCCGCCGAGTCAATGCCCTCGCCCCGCGTGTCCGGCTCGTCGGTGCTGCTACCTAACGGCGACGTGCTGCTCATCAACGGCGCCAAGGTAAACATGAAACGCTGCAGGGCCTCTCTCTTGTTTGGCTCTCTGCCTTGCCCAGCGTCGCCACGTGCCGGGGAGCACGACATTGTGCTGGATCGTGCGAGCCCTGATTTCAATCCACCCTTGGCCGTATGACTGACATTCGGGCCAGAGGTCATGGTGCCCGTGTTGGATGCCCGCGCCCGTGCCCATTACCTGACCCCCATTTCTGTGCTCTCCGCCCCGCTTGCCTCCCACAGCGCGGCCAGCTGGGTGATGCCGCTCAGGGCGGCGTGGCCATGCTCAACGAGCCCAACTTCACGCCCGTGGTGTACGACCCGTCGGCGCCCGAGGGCTCGCGCTACACCACCTTGGGCCGCTCCCAGATCGCCCGCCTGCTGCACTCCACCGCCGGCCTCACGCCCAACGGCACCGTGATTGTGAGTCCCGCGCTGGCTGGCTGGCTGGCTGGCTGGAAACATGCCTTTGCTTTGCCACCTGGCTGCTTGGCCGCGGGGGGCCAAGTGACAAGGCTCGATGCATGACGCAACCGCGGCGCTTAAGCTGCCCCCCTCGCCCGCCGCCCGAATGTCCTCCTGGGCTCACCCATGCGCATTCCGCTCCCTCCTCCGCCCGCCGCTTCGCTGCACCAGGTTGCCGGCGGCGACCGCTCGGACAAGTTCTGGTGCCCGGAGACCTATAGCCGCTCTCCCACCGGCTTCCCCGAGTACCGCGTGGAGGTGTTCGCGCCGCCGCCCGTGTTCGACGTCCAGCACCGCCCCACCATCGAAGAGTCGCCGCTCGACTTTGGCCCCAGCGAGGTGATCACCATCGCCTACACCATCCCCGCGCCCAACGCCACGGTGACCTCGGTGGTGCTCGTGGCGCCCTCCTCCGACACCCACACCAACAACATGCACCAGCGCGTCATCGAGCTGCCGGTGAGCATTGGGGCCGCGAGTTGAGGGGGCGAGGGGGAAGCTTTGGGCGCGGACAGGGACGTCAAGCAGGGCAGGAAAATGGACCATTCCCCAGAAGGCTGGAGGACACGGACCAGCGCTGAAACGCTAGACAACAAGACCAGGACAATCTATTGATTGATCGGCTTGCTGACCTCCTGCGTTTATCCCCTCCGCCTCCATCCGCCCGTTCGCAGATTCTCGGCACTGACACCGACGGGCACCTCATCCCCATCGAGGGTGTCAAGACGGTCACCGTCCGCGGCCCGCCCAACACCAACGTGGCGCCCGCCGGCCCGTACATGCTCTTCTTGCTGTACGGCAAGACGTACGGCCCAGCTGAGTGGATCTACTTCCGGGCTTACTGATTGCACAGCCGACGCTGCCGTGCAGTGCAAGGGTGGGCCCCAACCACCACCACGCACATCCTTCGTGAGGCGAAACGCGTATTGCGAAGCGCGTTGTGAGCGGGACGGGCTAGGTCTTTGTGCGGGATTGTGTAAAGGGCGCGTCCACAAGTGTACATAGATTGCGCGCGCGCAGCTGGCGGGCGCCGTCACGGTGCCTGAAAGCGGGAACAGGTATTTATTCACGAGCGAGGTGGTGAGGCGCTTACGGTCACTGGCGTTTACAGCTAGGCATTAGGATCCAGGGAGGGTACGCTGCGAATGTGCACAGGAAGAGGAGCCTAGAGACGGGACTTTAGCGCAATGCATTGATTGTTTGCATTGCATTTATGCTAGATGTGATGTGTCTGGAGCTACTGGCTAGTCAGGCCAGTGCTTTGAGTACAAGGGCCCCGCGGCAAGCCATGCCGTGTGAAGGGCGTGGTTAAGCAATGCGGACAGCTGGGCGTGATGGGCCGGCGTGCAGCCCGAGCGAGCGTGCTCCCCATTATTGATACCATTTTTTTCTTGTGCGAGCATACATGCCGCCCCAAGGCAATAACGCGGTGCTGTTACGCTGGCTTGCGGGATTCATTGGAGATAGACATCCCTGGGCACCCTTCATTTGTTTCTACAGCCCTTCATTTGGCTGTGCGTTAAAATCTATGGCACGTGCATGTGCGCGTCGTTTAGAAGTGTGCTGAGGGCGGACCAACAGTGCGGCAGCCGACGTGGACCATAGTCGGCGCGCATGACCGTACGCGTTTCAGCGCATAGCAGCGCCTTATGCCATGCCCGGTGCCGGTGGCTCGGCGATGGCTGGGACGGACCCCTTGTTCGCCCAAATTCAGGTGGAGGTAGCGGCCCGGACGCGCACGGCGCTAGACTTGAGGAGGACGTACACTTGCTCAGGTGCCATCGATAGATGCCACTGTAACGGATTCGGACGGCTTGGAACGTCCTGCCCGCCCTTGAAGCTCATGGCCCACACACCTCGCACGCCTCAGGCCTCAACTCTGACATTCCTCGCTGTGCCCCTACCCCTCCCTTTTCCGCCGCTCCGCCTGGCGCGGCTTCCTTTCCCGGTGCTCGTAGGTGAGACAACGGTTGTCAGCGGGTCGGGGGGCTGCGTGGGCGGGGAGCCGGGAGACATGCACCAGCCCGCATGCGACGCACGTTGATTAGACTAAGCGCATCCCATCACGACATTGCATAGGGTCACCCCAGAGAGAATTCTGGGCTGCATCGGGGGCTACGGTGGTGGTCGCCGCCGAACTAACATGCAGGGACATCGCCCCTTCGACTGCCTCGGGAGCTGGGTCCTACACCGACGCCATCACTTTCGCGCTTACGCTCGTCGTATGCGTTTTCCTTTTCAACACCGCAAGCCACAAGGGACGACGGCGCACGCGCCAGCGGCTTGCTGGGTTGCACCGCCCAAGCAGCCCATTGCCACATATGCCCCGGTGGCTTGGGCACTTGCCGCGCTACCCGGAGGCGCGTGGCAGGGCCTCTTCGCCCACCCACAGCCGGCAACGACCCCAGCACAGACAATTCATCGGACGGTACCTTACCCTTACCACAGCTTCAGCGGCCTGAGTGTGGCTCCGGATCTCAACACAAGCAGTCACAACACTTGTCGCCCCGTAGTTCTCACTACCCACCTACCACGTCCGGCGAGACACCCAGCCAGAGGTGCGAGCGCTGCACCGGACAGTGGCACCGGTCCTCGACCACAGTACCGGTACGCAACCCGACGGCTATGGGGCAGGCCCAGAAATGGTGCATGCGCGGGGAGGCCTCGGCCTCCACAGCCCCACAGGCACACCGCTCACGCGGCACTGTGGGCAAGTTCGAGTTACCCGGCATCAGAACCCCGTCAACGGCCAGCCGCCAGAATACTTCCTTGTGCTTGGGCTCCCACTTGACTTGACGCCAGAGGCGTGGGAAGGCCGACCGAAGGGAGGCGAGGTCAGCGGCCGGGGCCACCGCCCCGGGCGGGAGCCCCAAAGCCTCCCGGACGTACTCAGCATGGCAGGCCCCCTGCTGCCGCGCCAGGTCCCCAAGCTGCAGCTGGGTACCGGCCCGGACCGTAAAGGTCGCGAGGCGCATCACCGTGTCACCGAACATCTGCCAACCCAGGCGAGGGAAGAGGAGGGCAGCAACCTCGTCCGGGGAGGGTGGGGGTGCAGGCGGCGGCCCAGGCACGGTGAGGCGATCCAGGGTGAGGCGGGCGGCAGCGAGCCAGGCCGGGGAGATGTCAGAGAGAAGGGACGAGACTGCTGCGCGCGCGTAGGTGCGGTCCTGCAGGGCGCCGTGCGCGACCCCGGAGGGCGCGAGCTCGCGGCGCAGCAGAGCCCCCCAGCGGCCAGCCAGCACCGCGAAGATACCGAAACCGGCCTCAGCGGCCAGAGCCTGGCGGCGCTCCTCCTCGAACGCCGACAGAGCTGCGTCCACCCGCACAGCATCGCCGACTCC
>LSYV01000010.1:1717409-1736658 GCA_001584585.1 Gonium pectorale | reverse complement strand
GGGGTAAAGGGGGTTGGGAGCAGCCACGGGGCAAAGGGCGCGAAACTGCAGGCGGCGGTCTGTAGGGCAGATCCCCGCCGCCTGCAGGGGCACCGGTACAACAAGAAGCAAGCACAGGCAGGACGTGCAGTCAGGATTTGAAGGACAGGGGCGCGCGACCCGGGACCCGGGGTCAACCTTGGGAAACAGGAGGCCGCGTCCTCCACCAAATGCCAGGAGACGCAGTTAGACCACAAGGGTCGTGCAGGACTGTCCCGGCATGCTGCCGTCGCTTCTCTGTCTCGTCAGTCATATTCGGGGTTCATGGGCAGAACAGGTGAAACTGACGGGGGTGTTGTGGTCCAACGGTGAATTGCCGCGTGTGTCCTAAGAGTTTCCTTTTTACGTCATCATGCGTGGAGCACATGTACGGAACAAGTTGGGGCGCTTACCGCATACGGTACCCTACGCAAGATACCAATCCCAGGTATCTTGCGTACCAATCCCAGGGTACTTGGGTACCAATCCCAGGGGGCTTGGGTACCAATCCCAGGGGGCTCCGCCCCCCCAATGCCGCTTCGCGGCGGGGGCTCCGCCCCAAAAATGAGAAATCTGCAGAGAAAGAGGGAGCCCGCCTCTACGGTCATACACACCCGAAGGCGCGACGTTTGGCTTGTCTGCTGGTGCTTCTGGTGCTGCCTTGATGCCAATGTGCAACATGCAGTTCATTTCCGAGATCCCGACTTCACCCCAGCAGATCTGCGGCAACGTGCCCTTGGTGCTTGTGTCCACGCCAGCTGCTGGAGCAGCCGCCGCACGCGCCCATCACCCCATCTGCCATGCACGGCGCCACACGTTTAGATGAAGGACTTGAAAGACTTGCGTACATGCCCGATCGGCGTCTACTTCACAGCTCGCGCTTGGGAACGACCGCACCTGAATTTCAAGAGCCGCCAGCACCGCCACCGCCGCTACTGGTGCTGCGCATACCCTTCCTCGCCCGTCCTCCCTGCAACCTTCCCGACAGAAATGAAGTCTTTCGCCTTCCTCCTGCAGCCCTTGTGGCCGCCCGACGCCGCCCAAGAAGCACATCCACGGCGAAACGGGCAGCTGGCCGGCGTTACTCTCGCAGGCCAGTTGCAGATGCTGCCAGGACTGCAAGACGGGAGCGCCGTGTTGCGGTTCAATGGGACGCTGTGATGTGTTCAAATGAGAAACGCATACAACGAGCGTAAGCGCGAAAATGATGGCGTCGTTGTAGGACCCAGTTCCAGAGGCAGTCGAAGGGTCGATGTCCCTGCATGTTAGTTCGGCGGCGACCACCACCGTAGCCCCCGATGCGGCCCAGAATTCTCCCTGGGGTGACCCTATGCAATGCCATGCTGGGATGCGCCTAGTCTAGTCCACGTGCGTCGCAGGCGGGCTGGTGCATGCATGTCTCCCGGCTCCCCGCCCACCCAGCCCCTGTGTGTGCGTCCTCCAGGTTGCTGGAGGAAGTGAAGTGCGGCTCGAATACGCGGCAGTTCCTGTAAAATAAAACGCCACAATTTGCGGTAGGGGCCGCGGTCTGCGGGACAAACACTACATGCCCACATGACAAATGAAACGCTGCAGTGCTTGAGCCACACATCTACGGCCATACACACATATGGCCCCATCCACATGCTGGATCCAGTGTTGCATCTTAGAAGAGGTGAGACAGATGCAGGGAAGGATAACTTCAATTCAGCTTGCGCACCAACCCTGGAGGAGTCCTGGCGCTACCCTCAATACCGTTCGATGTCAGTCTGTCATATACATCCGTAGACGTTGTGTTCGTCCTTACAAGCTTGGCGAAGGGGGGGGGAGATCATGAAACCCAGCTTTCAGCGGCTTACAGTTGATTGCACTGCACAACGAATCACCGAAGACGGAATCCTCATCACGCCGTCGGACAAGAGGCCGGTATCACAATCACCTGCCCAAACGTGCAGTCCTCTTGCAATAATAGCTGACCGCATGATACTCGAAGCCACCGTGCCCCGGGACACAGCGTCCCCCCAAAAGCCCCTGCAGCTGTAACGCTGCACATCCACACTCACTACCCCCTTCCCCGGGCAACACGCATCCAGCAGCAGTCACTTCAACCAGCAGTAGTCTGCGGCCAACGGACAGGACAACCCACCGGTCCAATAACCAGCTCCTATGGTCGCGTATTTGCTCTTTTAGCGGTCTGTTCTACGGCGCCACACATCCGTAATAATGCGAGACGGGTGCAAGTGCCGCCTGATCCGCTACCTTGCTCGCACTCAGCTCTCGTTTCCGCCCTGCGCTGCAGCCTCCTGCTTGGGTGTCAGGGCGACGCAACGGCAGCCACCAGTAGTACCGCCAAACCCGTCAATCTACCTACCAGCAATTCAGATCTCTACCTATTTTACTACTTTGCCAGGGCTAGCATCGCGGCGGGCCCGCACGACTTGAGCTCTGCCTACTCGAACGCACCGGCGCCCATGCTCCTCGTGCGCATCCGTTGCTTGGCCTCCGTTACCCGACCCATCCGCACGCACGCCCCAGCGGCTCCTTCCTGCTGGCCCGCTCACGAGGCACCCTCGCTAGCAGCTGAGAATCCTCTACTGAGCCACAGCGGCGCCCATGGTGTTGACCTTGACGCCCGTCTTGCGCCAGTCCACGGCCGGCTTGATCAGCTCCATGCGCACGCGGTCCTTGTACTGCGAGGCGCAAAGTACGGCAAGCACGACAGGCTCAAGGAGCGGAATCATGGGCCGGCGCCATGTACAGCAGTGCTCGTACATGCCTGGTCATGTACGGCGGACCGGTGCTGTGAACAAGCCAAACTGCGCAACTTCACGAATGCGCGCTTGCTTCGCCCAGGCGTCTTGGCTACATGAATACCTATGCCACCACTACCACCAAAAAGCTAACACTTGGTCCCAGGCCTTCTGTCGGCGGGAGGAGACAAGCGCCGCCGCAACCGCGCCCTGCAATTCCCCCTACCAGCCCACTCCTTCGCCAGGCCCCACCTGCACCGCGAATTCGAGCAGGCTGTCGATCATGCTGTCGGCCAGCAGGTGCGGCTGCAGGCCCAGCTCCACCAGCTTGGTGCACTTGGCGTTGTAGTAGTGCTCCTCCAACTCCACGCGCGGGTTGGGCACGTTCTGCACCACCACGTCCAGGCCCAGCTTCTTGCCCTCGCGGCTCACTATCTCCGCCAGCTGGTTGACGCTGAACTGCTCCGTGAACTGGTTGTACACGCGCATCTCGCCGCGCGGGGCGGGGTTGTCGATGGCCAGCTGGATACAGCGGACCTGCGGCACGCGGCACGGGATGGGGGAGCCAGGTGGGGAAACAGATGAGCGGGGCAGGGTAGGGGAGCGGGGTGGGGGAGCGGGCATGGATGGGGCTCTGCATTGACGAAATGAATGCATTTGCGAGGCAATCTACTCTCTCCTTGGGCACCGCAGGAGGGCTGTGAGTAGGCACTCGAGGGCAGTCCGAGTGTCCCTCGGACACGGGCTGCACATTTGTACGGGAGATTCCACACGTTTTAAGTCTCTTCCTCCGCAATTCCCGTGTCCTTCCTTGACCACATCAACTATGTCAACCTCCCACCCCCCGCCTCCTCCTCTCATCTCTGGCAGCGTCTCTTCCTCACCCAGCGCCACATGATCCTGGCTTCATGCCTTTCGGCAGAGGCCAAGCCACGCAACATCCCTTTCCCTTTCCTCGCGGGAGGACGGTTGCCAATTAACCAACTGCGACGCCCTCACCGTGTCGCGGATGTCCAGGAAGCCGCGGGTCTGGCCGCCCTTGCCGTACACCGTCAGGGGGTGGCCCACAGCAGCCTGCGCCGGCGAGTTGGGTGGGTGGACGAGTGGAGTTGAAACGGAGGGGCGCCCGGATGAGGACACGAGGACGGTTGGGTTCAGGCGCGCAGGGCAGGGCCTAGAGCAGTGTTGCAGGGGAAGCGACGTGGTCCTCGCCCCACCCACCCCCAGCCGTGCCCGTGTTCCCCGCACATGCCGTGTCCCGTACCTGCACGACGAAGCGGTTGAGCGCCGTACCGAAGATGCCGTCGTAGTCGTAGCGGTTGAGGAGCATGGGGTCGGCCATGGTCTCCTCGGTACGCACGCCGTACACGACACCCTGCGTCCAGCCAGCCGGAGAGCGCAAGGCAGACCGGGAGCGAATCAGGAACGCCGAGCCTCATCGGGCTGCTCCCAGGCCACAGGCAGGCAGGAAGCCGCTCACAGCAATGCCGTACATGCGTTGAGCAGCGCCGTACGTGTATGCATGTGCTAGCGTACACTGCATATGGCTAGGCCATGTCGGTGGGCACGTGCCGCCGTTGCCCGCCCCCTAGCTCGGTCGGGCTCGGGCCCGCGCCGCACCTGGTTGAGGTCGGTGGCGGCCACCTTCCAGGCCTTGCAGGTGAAGAGCATGTTGGTGGAGTCGTGGATCTTGGACAGGTGGTAGAATGAGTTGCCCTTGGGGAGGATGGGATTCATGACCGGGGGGGAGGTGTGTCATGGTTCTAACAGGCAGTTCTCACTGCAGCTGGATAAACTGTACGGTGAACGGGCTGTGAACAGGTTGCTGTGTGTCTGTGGGTGTCTTGTGACGATTGGAAGTATACTCCCGCAGCTGGGATCCAAATGCATTGACCGGCGCATCTGCCCATGGGAGGCCTAGTAGACTGGATCAGCGTGCCGCCAACCGTTGCATGGCAGCTGCCGTTAACGAAAGCGGTGGAGCAGCGTCGTACCCATAAAACCCTTTCTCCGATCGCGGAATCTGCCTCCGCGTGCTGCTTCCTATCTTGTTGTCCTGTGCGCTCCGCCACACGACCGACGTACGGCACACGCATACAGCACACGCACCTGCTTGGGGTAGGGCAGCGTGTCCGTGCGGCCGTTGTGGGTGACGGTGAGGTAGCCCTCCTCGATGTCGATGTTGGGGGTGCCGTACTCGCCCATGGTACCCAGCTTCACCAGGTGGCAGTCGGGCTTGAGCTCCTGCACCAGGCGGCGGCGGCGGGAAAGGGGGGTTTGAGCGAACGGGGGGGAGGGGGGGGCACGCGAGGCGACAGCGGCGGCGCGAGAAAAGGAAAGGGGTACGCGCGCATTGCTGGTCAGCATGAATTCGGTCGATTCCATTTTGGCGGCATGGCGGCAGGCCAAACGTGCGCATCATTCGTGCAATGTATTGCAAGACGAGGGCGGAGCGCTGCATGGCGGTATATGTGCTACTCGTACACCGAGGCCCCTGCAGGCTCGACAGCCGCCCGCCCGACAGACGTCCCAATCCCCATCTCACTCCCTGCAACGGCACCAGCTCCAGAACGACCTCCGGGTGCGCCCCACGTCAGGCGCCCTACCGCCCGGCCCTCTCTCCTCGTCAACCAATCCCTTCACCCTGCTTCCCCTCTGCCCCATGCCCGTGCCGCTGGCCTGCCTGCGCCCCCTCCCGCTTCCCCGATGACGCCCTCCGCCTCCGCCGGCACGCCCCGACTTGACGAGCAACAGACCATGCAGGCGTGCGGTCGGGGGGTCCAGTCCCGCTCCGCTTTGCAAACCCCAAACCCCAAACCCTTGGCCTCATGGCTGCCTCGCCTTCATGTGCTCCCACGGCCGCTTCCTCTTGCGTATGGGCTCCTACCCATCACCCCCGGGCATGTGCCCGTCAACCCCAACCCCACCTTGATGGCAAAGAGCACGTTGAGCGTGCCGACCACGTTGTTGGTCTGCGTGAACACCGCCTTCTGGCGATCAATCATGGAGTACGGCGCGGAGCGCTGCTCGCCGAAGTGGACCACGGCGTCGGGCTGGAAGGTCGTGAATGCCTGAGGGGATAAGAGAGAGACCCAGCGCAGAGACGCCGGGGATGAGAGCGATTCCGAGTGAGCCAGGCGGGGCGTGCACACATGGACATGGGCACACTCCCGAACGCGCGGACGGGTCGCATTCACCGAGCTGCCTAGCTGGCTGGAGCCGCAAGCGCGGCAGCGTGACCCTGCCCGGCCCACTCGGGGCTGGCGCTGTAGGTGGCCCCTTTACGCAGGTTCCCGTGTACAGGACTGCAACAATGTGCCAGTCGCAGAACGGTCGTGCAGCGCTGCTCTACGTCCCCCGTCATCGCCCCCTGGCGGTTACACTCCGCACGCGGGCGCTGCTGGCTGCTGCAACCCATAAGGACTTTGCAAGGGAACTCCCAAGCATGCGGAAGCCGCAAGCAAGACTTTAGGCTGTCCGACTGTCTGTGCTTCAGTCTCCAGGTGTCAGGTATCAAGTGAAGCGGCTAGTGCCTCAGCCAGGTCGATTGCTAGCGAGAACGGTCTCCGTTGCTCCGTTGCATCCTGGACCCGCCCAAACCAAAGCAGCAGGACCCAGGAGCTTTCACGCTGGGCTGGCACCAGCTGGTCCCTACCATGCGCCCATGACCCCGCATTCCGCTGTCCTCACCTGCGAGAGGAACTCCCAGTCGCAAATGTCGCCGATCTGCAGCGAGATGTGCTTGCCGGACACCTCACCCCACCTGCAAGAAGATGCAGCCGAGGCGCAGTGAGGAGCAGGGCGCACGGCACGGGTTCGGGCAAGCTGGTTCCCCTGTGATGACACCCCGTACTTCGGATGCCTTGAGGCATGCATGGAGGAAGGGCTGCTTTTTCCGCTCCCGCACACCAAGACGTGCTGATGAACAGGCATCCGGCAGCATGTAACGGCCACGACGTGCCGCAGCTGTACGGCTGGCAGTGACCAAGAACAACACCATGCTCCGCATGCTGGCTGCAATGCGCCGAAAATTATTGGTTTTACGCGGTTCGCGAGTGCATGGCGTTGTGTTACGGCGTGTTCGCGCGCTTGGCAACAGCATCCAAGCATGTCCTTCCCGATCTGCCTCCCTGCCCGCCTCCGGTCCCTGCCTGCCAGCTAGCCCTGCACCTGCCAGCCCCTCCCTCCCTGCCAGCCACCTCCAGCCAGCCAGTCCCCCTGCCTCACTTGCGCACACGGTCGTGGATGGTGGCGATGGGCGTCAGCGTGTCCAGGCCCAGCGTGAGGTCGAACTGGCGCCGGCACAAGTTGTCGACGATGCACACCTCGTAGCCGCGAGCAGACAGGTGCAGCGCGGTGGCCCAGCCGCAGTAGCCGTCGCCACCTGGGGTTGCGTTTCAGAGGGACGGGTGGGTACGCGAGCAGGCAGGTGGGAGGGCGGACGCCGGGGCAAGACGAGCGCGGTCATTCAGGGGGTAAACTGGAGCCGGAGGGTCAGGGAGGACAGGCAGGGTCGTCCACTCGTCCTGCAACTTTGTGTTGTGCGTTTGCTGTGTGCTGATCACGTCTCGGCATGCCAAGGCACGTGTCCGAAGGGTACGCTCGAGGCACTCAGTGCACTATTCGCCGAGCTGCCAAGCGCGTGGGCCCCTGCCAAGGGTTGGAGAGTTTGTGCTCGTGCACGATGACTTGCTGCATTTATGCGTTGTCAGTGCCAGTCGCCTCACCGATGATCATGACGCGGGTACCGGCGCCACCACTGCTCGCCGTCGCCGCAGGTGCAGCGACCTTATCCAGAGTGGCAGCGGCCTGCACCTTAACGATGGGAGCGCGGCCGGACGCTGGAACAGCGCGGGCAACCTACGGGGCACACGTTTGCGCTTTAGGGCTTCGGGGCAGGGCACATGGTGCTCCCGCCCGCACCACAAACCTTGCGGCTTGCCACGGCGGCCGGGCTCACGATGCGGCCTGCAATCCCATGGACATCCCGTGAGCTCGCAGCGACTCGAGGTCCGGTGACGAAGTTTTAGGCCTGCCGGCCTCCTCACCGCATCGCTGAACGCCAACAACGCCGTGCTGAGCGGCAGCCTTGGCCGAGCGACGGCCTGAAAGAAAAGTTTTCACACCATTAGGAAGTCCAACTGGGTCGGCGATCGGGCGCGGCATAAGCTCCGATCTGCGGGTGAGGTCGTGTACGCACCAGCGCGCTGAGCCTGCATCGTGGAGCTCTGCATGTTGACAATATATGCAATTGACTTCGCGACTCGCTTCAGAGCGTCGCGGCCCCACGAATAAAGCCCGGCTTGCACGACGAGCGGCATCTATCGGCATCTATTCGAACTGCTCCATGTCATTTTCAAATAGAAGCTGACTGTCTATGTTAGAATGCTAAACGCCCAAATGCAAGCCGATTGCGCTCCCGAAGGTGCAGCCGCCACCCCGCTTCCTGTATCCAGGTCATGGACAGCAGTAATATATTTATTTTCACTTGGGAATCTGGGGTGACGACCAGCCCATACATGACGTGCCGTCCCACGGGTCTCGGTCTTAGGCACGAGTCGAGCACAAAAAAACACGGGCTTCAGCCACGACTCCCCTCTCCTCCCCGACCAATACTTTTGCGTAACATAGCTGAGAAGATAGTCGAGAATGTGGATCATTCGTGAGTTTCCATTCGTTTCTCGAGTGTGGAATCTACGGCAGCTTTGCCAGGTCTTTCTTTTCTGTGGAAAGGTTACAGGCGGAGAGGAGAGAAAGGGCGCAGACATCAGAAGGTACAGAGAGCCCTCCCGTCCCGACAATCACCGACAAACTGCCAGAAGTACAGCGCACCGCGGCAGCCAAGACCAAACACCAACGGCGCACACACAAAGAGCAGTGTCATGATGTATCGTGTAACAGATGTCGATCTCCGGGACCGCCAGCTCCAGTGGGAGCTGCAACAATCTCAGCAACTCCGGATGCTCAGCGATCAGCAAGCTGGGCGCAGCTTCAACAGCTGAGCGGCGCCCCCGCCACCCCGCGCGGGGCGCTACCGAAGCGCATTAGACCACGCTATCAGCAAGGTCGCTCGACATGAGGGGTGTGGGTGTAGCGACTAGCGAGTGCAGTGTGCACTGTTGGCGCGCGCAAAGGCTGCGGCGCGGTTCCGCGTAGAGGCTACATGACGATGGTTGGTCGCACTTACACAAGCTCTGCACCGTAGCCTAACAGTGCATGCGACACATGTGTGTGTCCGCTAGAGCAAGCGTGTCGAGCGACAGCTCGACCAGCGCAAACGGCGCTCAAATACGTGGCCAGCGCCTACCGTACACAGATATCTTACGAGATCGTGCGCGGCAAACACATACACAAGCCGACACAAGGGCAGCATCAGGCTCAGCTCCAGACTTCTAGCCCCATACTCCGCCGCACATATCACGCGTCCTGTCAATCACAATATATGGCGTGACAGCAGGAGCCCTGCATCTAAAGACCAGAACAGGACAGAACAGGAAGGCGGAATGACGAGAACGAGGAGATTGAGGAGAAGAGGAGACGAACGCCAGGACAGGAGAGAAACAGACCTAACAGACCGAAAGGACCCGAGGAGCACAGGCAGCACAGGACCCGAGGAGCACACCCGCTCCTCTTCTTCAGTACCCCCTCCCCTAGTGATAGCCGGAATCCATAACCCCGACCCCCCTGGAAACCGCCTAACAGAGCGGCGAACGGCACCGGCCCAACAGGGGAGCAGCACCGCAAAAAATGCCAACGCGCAACCCCGCAAAAACCACCATAAGAAAACTACCACGCACCCCAAACCCCAAGCTCAACCACCATACCTATCAAGTTCATCAGGCGTCTCCTAAGTCCTAACTCGACGGAATCGTAACATAAGATGTCGAGGCAGCAACGCCATAGAATTCATCTCTTCCATCATTCCAGGTCTGCGGCTGGGCGGGCGGCACGAAGGTCTGGTAACCGCTGAGCGCCGTCGGACCGGTGGCCGTGACGACAAGACCACCGCAGCTCAACCTTGAAACCGTGCAGTCCACCAGCTGAAGTCCGACAAACTGGGTAAGCTTGTAAGCCGGTCTTTGGGGTTCAGGACGAACGTCACATGCCTTGAATTATACCCGCCCGCCGTACTGGAAACGTCGCGGCTTCGGGTGCGTATGGCCGTAGAGGCGTGCTCCCTCTTTCTCTGCAGATTTCTCGTTTTCCTCTACCAGCTCTATCCCTCTCCCTGGCTGTGCCCCTGAGGCAGTTTCTGTCCTGAGAAATGGCCGCCATAGCAGTTCCTCACACTGTATGCCATGTGCCTGCTTGTGCCTACCAGTAATGACTTCTGGGAAGCCCCTCAAGCAAGTAATGGCTTACAACAAGGACCGGAGATTGGAAGGATCAGGGGCATGTTCATCGTGATGCTGTCAAACCGAGAGCCGCCTAACTGTGCAAATGCTGAACAGATGTTGGGATGAGGCAGGGGAGAGGGTGCTGGGATGAGGGTGCTCAGGGGTAAACGATCAAGACAAAGCCCTCGTTCCAAGTCAGGTTTCCCCTATGTAACCACAATGCACGAATGCACGAATTTACGCATACACAGCTGCCCGTGAAGGTTGTCGGGTACTTCGGGTACGCCAAGTCGCCCAGTGCTCCCAGTGCAAGGGCGAAAGCAGTAGTCACGCGGCATGGGCTGACGCATGGGCCATGAATTGGGGCTGCGTGTGGAGCCCTCTAACAAACACGACGGCGGCGAACCACTTCGAGGGCAAGGTCGAGGGACGTGAACACCGGATCAGACAAACCCGTCGTCCGTTCCCCCACTGTTCCCCCGCCCTCCCTAACATGAAGAAAACACGCAGGGGGCGGCTTGCCCCAGTTGGCCAGCTCCCTGCAGCCATTCCTGCGCAAGTGGGCGGTTCGTTCCCTCGAAGGAGCTTTACCCACGGAAACATGTGCGTTAACATGCGCCTGGCATGCACCTTTGTGGCGATGCATTACCTATCGTTATGAAGATGTGCTCTCGTTTGCTGCGAGCGAACTGCGAGTACGTGTGCGAGGCGCTGCCAAGAACCTGATAGACGAACGGCGACCCGACGATGACGTCCACTCCAGCATTGTGCTGTACCTTAGCTGTGTTTCTGATAGGCAATCTGGAAGCCCAAACTGCGACTCTGCAAACCATACCGTATTCTGTAGTCGTAAACGGGCGAGAAAGGGGATATTGGCGTGATCGGTCATTTGGTGTGCAACAACATTATTAGCGCACGCCCACGTACCTAGAATTCAAAGCGCCTGCCGCAACTGGCTCAAACAGGTCCACTGCAGAAAAGACGTTGACCCGCCCCTCAACATGTGGACTGCAAGAAGGGAAGCAGCGTCATAAACAAATTGATTGAGCGTGGCCTCCGAGCGGCGTGGCCATCGCTTCGTCAAATGGACGCCGCGTTCAGGCAGACGAACAAGCAAATTGAGGATTCGGACGTGGAGCTGAGGGATGCGCGAGGTACACGCGCTTGGAACGGCGGGGCGAGGGAGAGTGAACTAGAGCTTGGGCGGCCCTGCCCTCACCCCTCCGCCTTCGCTGGGTGCCAGGCATAGGATGCGGCGTATGAGGCAACAAATGACGCGTCGCCCTAAGGTTCCCATGTGCATCGAATGCGGGAGGATACTCAGGCCCCTGCGCTGGGAGTCTTGGACACAGGGGTCCGCCCTGTCAATCCTGGCTGCATGGCTGCTTGACGTTGCAGTGGCGGTTAGGGTCGTGCGCGTTTCGCGTGTACCTCCAATACCTGTAGGGCTGCCCACATGAATCAGCAGTGTTACGTACGCAGCGCATCATACAGGTTGAGCCTGGCTCTCGCTGCTACCCGCAGGTGCCACGGGTGCCACGGTGCGCCTTGGAACGGCCTCGGATCGGGCGGGCCGCTCCCCGAGCGCGGGCGCGGCCTCTCCCCGTCTGGTGGTGGACGACCCCGGGGCGTACCGTGACGTGCGGGCGCACACCGTCAAGCCGATCACCCAGAAGAATGTGATAGTGCGTGCAGCGGAGGCGGCCTTTGGGTGCGTGCAGCACGGAGAGTATGCCTCGAACGAGATTCGGACGGCAAAGTACACGCTGGTAAGGGTGGTGGCTTGCAGGATGGCTGAGGCGGACGCGCTGCAACGGCTGCGATAGTTGTGTCTCTTGGCCGGCATAGCCCCATGCACGCGGCGGCTGACCACACGGAGCGCCATTCGCACCAACTGATATGATATCAGTCAGGGCAGGTTCCTGATGCTGGCATTGCGGTGTCAGCAGGTGTCGCTCCTTGCCCGAGGGCTTTGCGACGGCGGGCTCTTACGGGAGCCTGGCGCCGGCCTGATGCCTCACTGTGGAGCGACACCACTTGAGACTACTCCAGCGAATTTAGGAGCACGCCGTCTTGGTCTGACTCGGCGGTTGCTGGCTTGGGCATGCGACTCCAGGCACGTGTCCTGGCACCTCATGTCCCCAGTCCTTCACCCAAAGATCGCTAGGGCTAGGTCCGACTTCCGAAAAGGTATCCAAACCCAATGCTCCTTGGCCGCCCTTCCGCCCGCCCGCAGCTCACCTTCCTCCCGGTCAACCTGTTTGAGCAGTTTACGCGCGCAGCCAACCTGTACTTCCTCATCACAGCCATCCTGCAGCTCATCCCCGGCCTTGCGCCAACCTCTTGGTTTACAACCGTGACGCCGCTGGTCATTGTGCTGTGCATCAACGCGATAAAGGAGATTGTGGACGACTATTACCGACACCAGTGAGTGTTTTGCACTGGGCACATGAGGTCTCGAAGAAGAAAGGTGACTCTGCCCCTATCCGGGAGGCGTGGCGCCCGGCGAATGCTTCATACTCGGGCAGGCGCGTGCCCGCCCCGCATGCATGCATGCATGCGTCGCCTCAAGTGGCAAGAGCACGAGGGCAAGAGGCGCTTGCCGTGGACTCCTGGGCCCATGTCTGTATTGGAGGGGCGCGGGGCCACATCTTTGGCCCTTTACAACTGGCAAAACGACCTTGCCCTCAAATCACGGACAGGTGTGGGTTCGTGATTCGCGCGCCCTTCCATTCAGAAGCTACTTGGGGACTTTGCTGTCATATGGATTCATTGTGGCTTTTGCATTCATCCTGTATCATGCGGACCTTCCGCACCCACAGGAGTGACCGTGACATCAACGGCCGGACCGTGATTGTGCTTGAGGAGGGCGGGCGCGAAACGCCGGTGGCCTGGCGCGACCTGGCCGTGGGCGACATTGTAAAGGCGAGAGCTCCCGGCAGTTGCCTGCGGCATGTAGCGGGGGTGCCATCTGGGTCCCATAGAAGCTTGGTGGCAGGGGTCACGAGGAAAGACAGTCGTGCCAAGATGACTGGGCTGTTATTCGTAGGGCCCGGTTGGTCATGAACGGCCTGAACCGCCAGTCAGCGGGATTGGCACGTCCGTTCATTGTCCGCACACCGCGGCTTGCATGTGCCGCAACCAGCGTATAGAGGTGGGGCTTTCAGCTTTACATGAAGGTGAGGTGGTAATTCAATTCCTTGCTGCAAACCCATATCCAGGTCATCAACGACACGGAGTTCCCCGCGGACATAGTCTTCCTGTCGGCTTCGGACCCGACAAACATCTGCTACGTGGAGACGGCCAACCTTGACGGTAAGCGAGATAGGACTAGTTGTGCAGAAAACTAAATGTACAATGCCCAACCCACGCATGCGCTACAGCGGTGCTTAAATTGACAGCTTCCAATCCAGCGGTCTGCCGCTCAATCGCGTTGGTACTAGGTCCGCCAACCACTAGAGCGGGTGCGACCGCTGCGTTCCCGCGTTCCTCCTTCCGGTCTGGCCATTAGGGTGGGAAGGGTTGGGCGTTACTGCATCTTGCGTCTTCTGCCATTACGCAGGTGAGACCAACCTAAAGATAAAGAACTGTTACTCCAAGACTACTGGGAAACACCTGGCGGATGAGTTCAGGAGCTTTGCGGAGCAGTTTACCGTCCGGTGGGTGCTTTGCCGCCCTCTTGACACGTGTTGGCCTGGACGTTGCAGCCGGAGACGGGGCGTGCCTCCCTTGTCCTTAGCCAGGAAGGTCTGACTCCCACATTGTGAAAGTTATAGCCTGGACTCTCTCAGCCGCGTCGCTCGGTCGGCAGGACGTCCGCGCCTGGTAAAGCTAACTCAGGCACCCGTCTTCCTGTGTGCGACACCCATTATTCACCGCCTCCTTTGCCTTGGTTTTCCGCTCCCCCAGGTGCGAGCTGCCCAACCCGCAGCTGTACAAGTTCGAGGGTGCGGTGGTGTCGCGCCTGGACCCTGCTGCCCAGCTGCCGCTGACGGCGGACAACTTGCTGCTGCGCGGCTGCACGCTGCGCAAGACGGACTGGGCGGTGGGCGTGGTGGTGTACACGGGGCCCGACTCGAAGATCATGATGAACAGGACGCGCTCACCGCGCAAGGTGTGGCGCGAAGGGCCTTTTCATAAGGGGCGTATGCGGATGTCCCTTGCCTGTAGCAGCAGGAAAGCTGGATGCCTTCCAGCGGGTAAACTGGCGGCCCCGGGTGCTGGCTCCAGCGGGGCCGCTCAAGAGTTTTCTATGGTATCCTGCATGCTTCGGTGCCTGCATGCCGCACATTGAGCAATCTTGTGTTACATGCGTTCACAAGCGCTGCATCTGTATCGGCACTTGAGCTACCCGTCTTCAGCCATGTGATTGACAATTGCGGTTTGGATGGTCATCATGCCTCAGGTCACGCAGCTGGAGCGGCACATGAACGTGCTGGTGCTGACCATGTTTGCGCTGCTCTTCTTCATCTCGTCGCTCATGTCCATGGGCGAGCAGATCTGGCAGGAGGCGCACGTGTACCAGGACTGGTACCTGGGGTTCAACGGAAAGTACCCCGACTTCTACCCCGGCTTCCGTGGCTGGGTGCTAGGCGTGAGTCCAGCGCCGGGTGCATGCCGGGGTACCGCCTCGCAGGGTGCCTCTGGGAAAGTAGCTGAAGGCTTCTCTGTGGAGAGTGCTGAATTCGCTGGGAGCAATTTTGAACGCGGCACTGGGACAAGGGGTATGGGAGGCAACACGGCTCGTACCCCAGCGTCAGGAGCTGGGCACTGGACGTGGGCACGTTAAGCCACCTTTTGCTTTCGGCATCATTTGTGGCCAGCGAGGGCTGTTGGGGTATTTGCGTGCCGACCGCATGCCGCCATGATTGTATGACTTCATGGTAAGTGTCACGGTTGCTGTGGTGCCGTGTAAGTGCATGGCGAGCGGCGGGGAAGGGCACCGCCGTCTCCGGTCCATCTCTGCATTGCGCGGGTCTGAGGCTCTAAGCCAAATGGCACTATAACAACAGAGCTCCGGTCCCCTCCCAACAGGTTATCCGCTGGATGATCCTGCTGAACGGGGTCATCCCCATCTCGCTGTACGTCACTCTCGAGGTGGTCAAGGTGATACAGGTGCGATTACATTCGGTAACAGAATCTGCACGAAGTGCGCTCGTCGTTTCGCGTGCGCTTTTTGGTATCATGCGCAGCTCGTCGCCTCGAATCCAACGTGCGGCGGATGCCCTTGAGGCAAGATGCACTGCCTCCGCACCCCAAATGCGAGCCCCTCGGCAGTGCTGTTAGGAGCGCTGCGGGAAAATTGAGTAGGAGCTCAGAGTCACTTAGCGAACTCATTAGCATGTCTCTTGGTCCTCCGCGCCTGCAGTGCAAGATGATCCTGGACCAGGACCGCCAGATGTACCACGCCGCCACTGACACGCCCTTCAGCTGCCGCACCACCAACCTTAACGAAGACCTGGGGCAGGTAGGGCGGCGCGCTGCTGCTACGCACACTCATGCTGCCTCGGCGCAAAAGGAGGGTTCCCTTTTGATGTCAACGTGGCAGAGGCTGCCTACACAAGCTGGGCTTTGCCCTCTCGAAGCAGGGAGTTGGGAAGCAAGCTGTACTTATGGTACTGTTGCATTGTTGTGGTACAGGTGCAGTACGTGCTGTCAGACAAGACAGGCACGCTCACACAGAACGTGATGGGCTTCGTATGGATATCGGCCGGCGACGAAATCTACGGCAAGAAGAACTGCGCGTGAGTCAGCGAACCGTTCCGTAAGGATTATCGGGCGTGACGCCATGCACATTGAGCATATGCATGGTAGTGTGTGGCGGGGTCTTTTCCCGTACATGCCGTATGCGTCCTACTAAGCCGGCTAGGACTGAGACCGATGGCGAGACCCGGGTGTGCTTTACCTGACCCCGCTTGGCACTGTGCCGTTGTCCCGGACAGGCGCGAGGGCCTGCCCAGCCCTAGCCACGTCGACGAGGCCACACCCCATTCGCTGGCGCTCGATCCCGACCTCATTCGTGGGCTCGGGCTCGACGTCAATATCCTTGGGCAGCCAGGTAGGAATCTTGGGCATTCCACTTTGGAATGACTGGCGTGCCCGCTGCCTTGGAAGAACCCCTTTCAGCTAGTTGTTCCTGGTTTGTCGGCGCCAGGTTGCACGGTGCTCGTTCGCGCGGTCTTGGAGCACTTCTTGACCTTCGGCCTTCCTCACACCGCGCTGTGCCGGTATGTTGACGTGGGACGGGGTTCACAGGCCCTGGCAAGAACAACAAGAGCATGCGCGCGCACGGCAACATCATCCGGGCCGCCGCCGTCGGGCCGCCGCTGCCCGACCTGGAGCGCTTCATGCTGCACCTGGCCATTTGCAACACGGTCGTGCCCGCGATCAGCGACGACGGCCACTTTGTGTACCAGGTGCGGCTGGGGGCCAGGGGGGCGCAGGGCGCTTCCGAGTGCGCGACAGCCTTCCCTAGTGTGCCCGGTGCGTACTCCCCCCCTTGTACGTTGCTATCTCGCACACTTCGAGGTTGCTTTCGCGTCACAAATTTGGAATCTCAATTGCTGTGGCAGCCCACGTGGCGGCACAAAAGGTTACTGGCGTCGACGGCCCTGGTGTCTTGTGCTTGCGCTGTGCAATAGTCAAGCTTGATTAGATTAAGTGCACGACTCCGTCGCGAGAGCCCTTCAACTCACGTTCCACAGGCCTCATCCCCCGACGAAGAGGCGCTGGTGACGGGCGCCGCCTTCCTGGGCTACCGCCTGTTCAGCCGCTCCACCGACAAGGTGGTCGTGGAGGTGCTGCGGACCGGCGAGCGGCTCGCGTATGACGTAAGTGCGAGGTCGTGCAGAGTACAGTCTGCGCATGCGCGTCCCATATGCGCCTGGTGATCTTATATGCGCCCCTGGCATATGGGATCACCAGGCGCATATGGGACCACCTGGCAGCACCACGCGAAGTGCCAGTCTGCGCCCCTGGAATTTTACCCGGAGCCGGAGCTAACGATGCAAGGGACCGTACCGTAACGGTGTTAAGGGCAGAACCGTCCATCCTGCACGCTGGATACCCTGATTGCCAACAATGACCCTGAACTTCGGCGCTGGCAGGTTCTGGCAGTCCTGGAGTTCAACTCGGACCGCAAGCGCATGTCCCTCATCGCGCGCTGCCCCGACGGTAAAGTCCGGCTGTTCTGCAAGGGCGCAGACACCATGATCATGGCGCGCATCACGCCGACGCATCCGCGTTCCACGGTCGTTCGGCAGCACCTGGTAGGGCTGGGCGGGTGGATGTTGCAGCCGCACTTGAGATGGGTTGTACCGCCGCGCCGAGCTCTGTTTGTGCTGGGGTGTCTATTAGGCTCCTGGATCGGCTTTCAGATGGCTGGCAGCATTGAACCACGCGAGACCGGGCAAGTTCTAGTCGGCCTCGCGTGCAAGCCCGAGTGGGGGTTGTATCCTGCACAGCCTGCTGTTGAGTCGGCTGTGTGTTGCAGTCGGCTGAGTGGTCTCATGTGGCTGGTGGCACTGCAGGAGGAGATGGCGCAGTCGGGCTATCGCACGCTGTGCGTGGCGGAGAAGGAGATCGGCGAGGCGGCCTACCGCAAGTGGGACTCGCAGTACCAGGCGGCGTGCGTAGCGCTGACGGTGAGGCTCCTGGCTGATCTCCCCAAGGGCGGGACGTGCAGCCGACTTCGTACTGCAGCTTATGCAGCAGATCACCTGCATGGGACTCCCCACATGCATCGCACAAGGGACTTCTCGTCCTGCCTTGATCGTACGCATGGCTTTGGCATTGACTGCTTGGCATGCTTTGTGTCCTTAGGACCGCGAGGGCAAGGTTGCCGATGCGAGCGAGGCGATCGAGAAGGACATGGAGCTGCTGGGCGCCACGGCGGTGGAGGACAAGCTACAGGACGGCGTGCCAGAGGCCATTCAGTCCATGCTGGATGCGGGCATCGGCGTGTGGGTGCTCACCGGGGACAAGGTGCGCGACCGTTGTGCGTCGTGAGCCCTCCGCACGGGACGTGCCTGCTGCGGGCTTCCGGGCACGTACCCCGGCCAAGATGCTTGCCGTTTCTCCGTGTACAAAGGGCCCGAGCTCGGACAATGAAAGGGATTCAGCGCAGCAGAGGAAAGGCGTGAGAGCGGGATTGGTACTAGCGAGATACCCAAACCAGCTTGCAGCACGGACTGATCAAGCGCCCGCGTCCTTGATGGATCGAAGTCCGGCGGGGCCAAGCAAACAACTGGGATTGCCAATGCATATGCTGCATCGGGCCAACTGTATCTCCCTCCCTGTTCGCTGCAGGTGGAGACTGCCATTTCCATTGCGCTGTCCTGCCGGCTGTTCACTGAGGAGATGGCGCTTGTGGAGCTGCGCGAGCGCGACTTTGAGGGGGCACGCGACGACTCAGAGGTCGTGTCGGTAAGCAACACCTTGATAGCACCCCACATTACGTACTAGCAACAAAGCGCCCGTTCCATAGCGTGCGAACACGTGCGTAGGACAGCTGCTGATGGCACGCGAACCTCCGCGCGGTCCCCGGGGTCCCTTTAACGTTCCAGCCATCGCTTGAAACACGCAGTTTCACCTGTGTTTCACGTCCCTGCAACCCCATCTTGCTGCAAGATGCATGACCAGCAAGGAAGAGTCGCTCGCTCGCCACATGTACACCGGCTCGTGCATGATGCGCAGGTGCTGCGGAGCAAGCAGGAGGAGGCAGCCATGGAGCAGGCGCGCCTGACGCTCGAGTACGGGGCCAATATCGGGCCGATGGTGGGGCTGGTCGTGGAGGGCGGCGCGCTGGCGCGGCTGCTGGACCCCAAGCACGCGCCGCAACTGGTGGACCTGTGCACCTCCTGCAAGAGCGTGGTGTGCTGCCGCGTCAGCCCCATGCAAAAGGCGCAGGTGCGGGGTCGCTGGCTCTGGTGATGGTGGCCGGCCTGTGGTGACGGGCGGGCGGGATGACCCACGGGTCATTCGTGCCATCGCCGCAAGGGCCTTGGCCGTTCCACGGGCGTCATGTGGCCCTGGCGTAGTGTCCTGTGGCTTGTACCTCTACGTTAAGGCCAGTGGCGCTTGCTTATGCCCCGCGATGCACCACCATAGCTCGCAAGGCCAACTGCCCCACCCCCCCTACCCTACCCTACCAAGACCGCCGTTCCT
>LSYV01000010.1:1693322-1717389 GCA_001584585.1 Gonium pectorale | reverse complement strand
ACCGGCTCGTGCATGATGCGCAGGTGCTGCGGAGCAAGCAGGAGGAGGCAGCCATGGAGCAGGCGCGCCTGACGCTCGAGTACGGGGCCAATATCGGGCCGATGGTGGGGCTGGTCGTGGAGGGCGGCGCGCTGGCGCGGCTGCTGGACCCCAAGCACGCGCCGCAACTGGTGGACCTGTGCACCTCCTGCAAGAGCGTGGTGTGCTGCCGCGTCAGCCCCATGCAAAAGGCGCAGGTGCGGGGTCGCTGGCTCTGGTGATGGTGGCCGGCCTGTGGTGACGGGCGGGCGGGATGACCCACGGGTCATTCGTGCCATCGCCGCAAGGGCCTTGGCCGTTCCACGGGCGTCATGTGGCCCTGGCGTAGTGTCCTGTGGCTTGTACCTCTACGTTAAGGCCAGTGGCGCTTGCTTATGCCCCGCGATGCACCACCATAGCTCGCAAGGCCAACTGCCCCACCCCCCCTACCCTACCCTACCAAGACCGCCGTTCCTCCTACTACTGAGTATGCGATTCGGTGTCCACGACGCGACCCTTTTCCCATTCCGTACTCCCCCCCCCCCGACGCATGGATGCAATGCAACAGGTTGTCAAGCTGGTTCAGCAGGAGCGCAAGGCGATCGTGCTGGGCATCGGGGACGGAGCCAACGACGTCAGCATGATCCAGGTCAGGCCTTGCCCGTGAGGGATAGTGAAGAAAGGAAACACTCGCGCGTGTGGGAGTCCTCCCTGCGGGTTCTTTGTGGGCGTCTGCGCGACGACACTACAAGTTTGGAGGGCCTTTGCCGGGCCTCATATCGACGGGCGATCCTAACGAGTGCTGCTCGCCCGCTGCCCCGTGTCACGTCCCACTCCCCAGGCGGCGCACATCGGCTGCGGGATCAGCGGCCGCGAGGGGCGCGCGGCGGTAATGGCCTCGGACTACGCCTTTGCGCAGGTGCGTGCTTGGGCTGGAAGCAGGCTAGAGGTGTCAACATGGTACCGAGCAGCCCTGTAGGTGGCGTGACCACACCCGGTTGCACTTTCAATACAATCGTTGTCGTTTGCGGTTCCGCGTGCACTTTGCGCGTGTGCCGTACCTCCCCATGCGACTTCCCACTTTCCACATCTGGGGCCGCCGCCGCGTATGCTGTACTGTCGTGCAGTTTAAATACGTGGCTCGCCTGGTGCTGCTCCACGGCCGTGCCGCCTACAAGCGCAACACCGAGGTGGTGTGGTACTCATTCTACAAGAACTGGATCTACAACATGGTTCTCATGTACTTCGGGTTCGTTACCGGTGAGTGCAGCCGGCTGATGGTTTTATTGAAAAGGGCCTCTCATATGGTAGACAAGCGCAGGCCCTCCGTGTGTCTTGGTCCATCTGGGTCGCGAGCAAACAGATTCTTCTTGTGTCGCCCGTGGATTTGGAGCCTTGTGCGATGCCCTCCCTGGTGCCTCCTCCTGCAGGCTTTTCCAGCCAGCCGCTCTTCACGACAGGCCTCATCGCCGTGTTCAACCTCTTCTTCACTGCGGCCCCCACCGTGGCCTTCGCGGTGCTGGAGCATGACGTGTCCATGGTGAGGGCTTAAACGGGTCTGACATGGACGATGTGCATGACGATACCAAGATGATAGCGGTTGCCTGTGTCGAGCTGTCGACTAAATATGGGCAGCACATTGACTAGCAGCGGCCTGTCCACCGAGGGGGTTGCCGTGGCGCAGGGCGACCATGCATCGTCTGCAACCGGGTGTTCAGGCCGGCAGTCACGGTGGTATGCATTTACAGGGCAAGGTTCGTCAGCACCTTTCCATGTCGGATTCGCGACAGCGCGGGGGACTGAACGCCAAAAGATTGATGCTGACGCGTTCCCCTTGTCCCTGTGCCATGCGCGCCCCGGCCCGCAGGACAAGGTGCTCTCCACGCCGCAGCTGTACGAGGAGACCATGACCGCCAACCGGCAGCAGTTCTTGCTGGAGCAGTTCTGGTGGCTGGTGCTGGTACGTCATGAGACAAGGGGGCCAGGCTGGGACGAAGAGTGACTGCAACGGGGGCTGGGACGAAGAGTGACTGCAACGGGTCTGCAAGTGCCCAGAGCTCCCAAGCGACGGAAGCTGTCATGATCCGGCTCGCCCGCTCTCGCCATGGCAGAGAGCTAGCTAGCTCTCGCTCTCGCTCTCGCCCGCCCTTCGCACAAGAACCTTTCTATACTGTTCGCTGCTGTGCGCCGGATACCTACCGATGGTCTCCCCTCCCCGGCGCCTGCTGAGGATGCCTTCCAACCCCATCCCCCCCCCGCGCCTGCTCAACCCCTCAGGCGTCCTTCCACTCGCTGTGCATCTTCTTCCTGCCGGTGTACTCGATGACCACCCCCGGAAAGGACGGCCTGTACGAGGACTGGGCCATGGTGGGCGCAACTGTGTACACGGGAATCATCATGACCGTCAACCTCAAGGTACGGCCGTGGCACGGCGCGAGGGCGGCGGGTGTGCTGTGCAGCGGGTGTGTGTGCTCTGTCAGCGGCTGTTCTCATATCTCTCTCGCGGATTTGATGTAACTCTTCTTGCTGGCCTGCAGATCGCGCTGCGCACGCGCTACTGGACGTGGATCAATCACGTTTGCATCTGGGCCTCCGTCATCATCTGGTGGCCCTACGTCATCGGCTACTCGGCGGTGTTCTCGGTAAGTTGAGGCTTGAGGGTCGGCCTGGATTCGGCTTGATGCCTGCCCGTTCGGTGTCTTTGGGGTACGGGCAATCCCAGTGTGAGTCCCTTTTTCGGCGGGCTCCAGCTCCGGCATTCAAGTCCCTGCCAACTCTCTGCGCTCGCGCTTCCCCAAACCAATATCGGACACTGACCTGGCTACCGCACCGTGCCGTTTGCATGGCCGCATGGCAACAGGTCAAGGCCATCTCGGGCGTGGCGGACATGTCGGGTGTGGCCCTGGGCATGATGGCGGGCGCGCGCTTCTGGCTGACCGGGGTGCTGCTGGCCCCCGCGATGAGCCTGCTGCCTGACATCACGCAGATGACCTTCCAGCGCACCTTTGCGCCCAAGCTGTACCAGGTGTACCAGGTACGGCTGTACGGCATGTGTACGATGTGAATCCGGGTCCGCGGAATCCGCGTGCGCGGGGTTCCGCACAGCTGTCGCGGGTGGGAGTGGGCGGCGGATTCACTATGGGGGGCATGTAGCTTTTCATGCACCAGGTGCGACGTGTGCGTCAGGGAGTGCAGTTGGTGAGCGGTGTGGGGTCACATTGGGTCATCAGTCAGCTCCCACGTGCCGTGCGTTGGCACTTTCCGCTCCACAGTGTATGCCTCGCGTAAGAATCTAAGAGAAGGCTGACCTGCTGGTGTCTGCGACCTGCAGGAGCAAGAGTGGAAGGAGGAGCTGGAGGCGCGGCTCAAGATGCAGCTCGGCTTGGACGCGCCACCGCCGCATCAGCAGCAACAGCAGCAGCAGCGGGGTGGAATCATTGTGACCGCCGAGCCCTGACGCTGCCCATCCGGGGCAAACGCGGCAGCGCGGTCAGTGCATACGGGGCAGGCGCGGCAAGACGGCATACTTTCAGGGTCTCTGGCCACAAATTATTGAGATGGCTTCGGTAGTCTGCACGCACGGCTACAGTGTGATACCGACTATTCTATCTGGACGCGTGACTGACTACAAGACGGGTGTTATTGAGTGCGATTCCACGACGCACAGGCTGCATGAAGGTGTGGCACTAGCGAGAGGTGGAGTTAATGAGCCGGATGTAGGCGGAGGTTGCAAGCCTTATTGTGGGGTTGAGCCATCGTCCTCACGAGGGATTGGCGTATTCGCTGTTCCCGGGCTGTGAGATGATTGCTCCCGACCGGGCTTGGCTAACTGCGGTCTTGACTTGTCTGGGAGGACCGGGCCGGAATAAGCCGGATGCTGCATGGTCCGGACCCACAATATGGCGACGGAGAGGTGTGGGAATCGTGCCTAAAAACATAATCTTGCTCCCATTTGCTTCGTAAGTCCTTAGCTGATGATTGATCTCGTCTGTGACCTCTTTGACAGCGCCTTTGGGCTATGCGAGTGGATATGACTTATGCTGTCTGACAGCCTGAGTTAGTTAGCCCGAGGGCCAACTGCCCAAGGATCATGATGGTTAGTGGATAAACGGTTAGCGACTGACCGCGCCTCCTGGTGGCTGATTGTGGGGATAGCAGTGGGTGGTGGGCTGGTAGCGGGGGACGGGCGCAGCCCCGCGGCGTTCTGCCTCTGGCGGCAGGTTCATTCGTTGGTGTCTTGATTCCTGGCGTTGTACAATTTATTTGCGGTGTGATGAGTGTGTCGGTTCTACAACGGATAGGGCAGCGTGAGGGCTTGGGGCACTGAATGCTGCACTTCACAGCCGTCCACCTGCTATTGCTATGAGAAGGAATCTACAGTCCAGTTCAGTCCTAACCAACTTCAGGTGTGCGCTTCAGCAGCTAGAACACTCCGTACCAGTCACATGCCCAATCCGTAGAACAGTCTGCGGGCATGATGTGTGACCAACTAAGGGCTATGACTACAGCATATGCAAGATTGGTGACAAATGACGCCAGCCGACCCTGTCCTAAACTTCCACCCTCGAAGCAACTTTCGCCCTTCCAGCCCGGCGTAACGCTTGACATCCGGTCGTGACCTGCATGTCAGCGACCCGTGGGCCATGGATGCCCTTCCCAATCCCGTCATTCACCCTGAGCTACTTCGACTGGGGCGCCATCAGGACATCGCGGCGGTCACGGCGCCAGTGTCAATTCTGTAGCTAAGCACACGCCTGCGTGTGCGTGCGCTATCTGAAGCCTTAGGACAGGTGAAACCGTGTCATCAAGCCCACCGTGCTTGAGCAAAGTTTGCACGCGATCCCATCCGCGTCGGGTCCATTGTCGGGTCCCCTGCCTGCCGGCCGCCTCCCCACCCCCCGCCCCGCCCGGCGCATCCCATGGTTCCCATCCAAAGGTGCATGCCAAAAGGCTTGCCATCTCCGCTCAGCTCCGCCACACGATGGCGTCGACGGGGGCTCACAGCTCGTCCCGCTCCTGCTGCAGCGTCTCCAACGCGGGACCACCGTGCCGGCCCCGCCGCGGTCCCAGCGCCTCGCCCTCGCTGCCCTGGGACACACCTCCGGTGGCCGCCGCCGCGCCGCCGCTCGTCGCCTGCACCGTCGCGCCGCGCCCGCAGCGGGGTTCGCCATTCTCCGCACGCCCGTCCATCGCAGCCCCGCACTCGCGGCTGCCGCCCTCGGCGCCCGTGAACCCGCACTCGCCGCCGCCGCCCTGCTGCTCGGCGGACTGGCCGGCTGCGGACTGCTGATGCGCCGCAGCTGACAGGTCCGCGGGCTTGTCGTACTCCCCGGGCCGCACCTGTGTGGCGGGGATGGCGCCGCCTTGCGTCGCCGCCGAGGCGGCGCCGGCGGCGGCGGCGGCGGCGGCTGTGCTGGGCTGCGCGTGTGGCGGTGTGTCCGGAGCCGAACCGTCTGTCGCCCCCAGGTATTTAGCGCGCATCTTGAGGAGGAAGGGGCGCATGAGGTCAACGTGGTAGAAGTCGGCCTTGTAGGTCTCACGCGCCTGCCGCAACGGGCCGCGGAAAGGAGAGGAGGGTGGGATTAAAACGGGGCTTGGAGGTGTTGCGCATGAGACACACGGCGCTAGGAGAACCGGCACAATCCAAAACGCCGGGGCTGCATAGCTGGCGGCACCTGAGCGACACGGCCACATCTACCACGAGGCGAGGGAGCAGCGAGGCGTCGCATCCCGCAGGCAATGGTCGGCATGTATGATATGCCATGAGCGCCGTGAAGATGAAATCTCCTTTTTGTGTTGCAAGGTCACAGCAGCAGAGGGGAGAAGGGGCGCAGACGGGATGGCCCTTAGGACTACCAAGCCGCAAGCTGGCCATCGTGCGCTTGGCCACCGCCGCCAAACTGTGTGGTCGCTGCTTGCCTTGGTACCGTTGAAATAGAGCTTGAGGGTCGGCGTGCGGTCCACTCCCTGCCGCTCGCAGAAGCCCTCATCCGTCATGCAGTCGAACCTACGCAGCCGCAGCCGTGGGCGGGCCGCGCACCAGGGTGCGGTCATCGCGCGTTGCAAGCAAGCAAACAAGCAAGCAGGGAGGGAGGAAGGGGGGAGGCCCCCAGCAGTGCAAGGCGGCCAGGCCCCACGTGTTGACGTACGACATGTGCAGTGCCGTGCATTTCAGGTTGCAACTCGCGAGGTGGGCAGGATGCCTGTGTCCATTACGTAGGAGTGACCTGCACTGCTAGGGTGCGCGGAAACAATCAGGTTTGTGCCACTCGCTAGCATCTCGGCGGTTTCAAGTGGGGATTGGCGGCGTCTACATGTTATGCTGCAGCGCCGCAGCGCCTGCTCCGCCGCCTTCCCGCCCCCTTCCCGCCGCCGTCTTGACGCCAGGCAACCAGACAATAATCCCCTACATAAGCTAGTTTTCAGGCTCGTAGTTCATCTTTCATCAAGTCCAGTGTCTATTACTAAGAGAGCCAGGGTCCGCACCTTGCCAGGACGGTGTCGCGGTACGGCAGGAAGATCTGAGCCAGGTCATCCCACTGCCTGCCGGCCATGCGGAGATGCAAACGAAATTCCATCAGTATGAACGGCATGTTGACAGTGGGAGTCGGGCGTAACGGTCCGGTGCATGGGTGAGAACTCTTCTTGCCTAAGTGTTGTGAGGACGCGTCCCCTCGTCATGAGCGAGCTCAGTGCCAAAACAGGATATGGCGAGCTCCTATTGCACCCACCCCGCCATGCGCTTGCAGCCCCGACACCAGGGGACGTAGTACTTCACGAACCACAACCTGTGGGATATCACGTGGAAAAAGGGAGGCAAAGGGGCATACTCGGAAGTCGATGGGCAGGCCAGCGACCCACGGGTCCGTCCGCGTGGCGGTGCATAGCTGGGTTTCATCGTGTGCACGTTGTGTTGAGGCCCGCAGCCCCCACAATACGGATGACAGGCAAGAAGGTGTCCTTATTTGTATTGTATGTGTCGCGCGTCGTGCCTGCCATCGCTGACGGAGCCTTGAAAGTTCCAGATGTTCAGCTCAATGGCACTCGAGCTGGGGTGCATGTCCGGAGCTCCAAAGCCTTGTGAATTCACGCCATTGATGTACAGTGCGCACATCACGACTGCAAGTAGAAGGGCAGCGACCGCTTGCCGCCAAGCCGTGCCACAGGCGGTCTGCCGCGGCTGGGTCACCATGTTTAGATGGGAACAGATAAAAAGTAATGTACTTTTACTGTCGATGGCCTTCCTCACTTCGCTTTGGCTCCCGAGGACTTTCCTGCTGGCTCTGGAGCGGGCACAAGGACTCACGGCTTTTGCCCGTAATCAATAGCCGTTGCTGCTATTCATTGGTGCGCAAGTGCCTCGGGTGGCTGTTGAGACGTTCACGGCGGTTGGATATCGTCGTCCCATGCGTCCGTATCTTCGGCGGTGAGGAGAAGCACCCCACGTCCACAGGCCCTTATTCGCGTCGCCGCGGCGCGCGCACGACGTTGAAGACAAGCGCTACAGACTCTTGCCTGGCCTCAGCTCAGGCGTAAAGAAGACCCTTTGTCGCGTCGCTTATCACCACACCCACAGCGCTCTAGGCGCTGACCCTATCTGCAAAAAGTCGGCGTTATAGTCATGGTGCTACTTCAGCGGAGCATGCAGGCAGCCAAGTGCGCGGGGGCTCGTCGCTGTGATATCGCCGCGCACCCAGCTCGGCCCAGCACGACGCGGCGTCAGGCCGCTTCTATTACAGTGGCTTCTCTTCCTTCCAGCGCTGTTGTTGGCGCGGCCGCGGTCGTCACGACGACTTTGCCATCGGCCCCATCGCAAGCCCCAGTCCGCATCGTCCAGGAGCTGGATGAGTCGACGTATTTTGACTTCATCTCCAGCGATGGAATCTGTGTCGTGGATTATTACACCGGCAAGTTGGGTGTGGGTGCGTGATGTCCACGTCATGTCGCTTACTTTCCGTCATGACTCAACACGTGGACTTGTTCTCTCGCGTGTCGTAAACTTGCCCACTCGAGCTGGGAGGGAATGTGCGCGGCATTAACCCCTGCTGCTGCCCCATGCCCCACGTGCAGACTGGTGCGGACCCTGCAAGTTGATGCATAAGGAGCTTGACAAGCTTACTGCTGCTTTCAAGGTGCGCTTTGGTCGCGTGGGTTTCACCTTGCCCGCTGCGTGTTGCGACTACCCGTTCCGATACTCACCGAAACTCCATCCCCCGCACACGTATGTATGCTTGTCTGCGGTGTGCGCCGGTCTTTAATGTGCCCCCTTGCTGCGCTCTCTCTTGCCCATTCCGTGACGCTCCTCGCGCATCTATCCCCGTCCCTCGCGCCCCATCCTTCTCGCCCTGCCCTCCCACCTCCATTGCACAGAGCGTCAAGTTCGCTAAGTTTAACTGTGGCAACTACCAGGAATTCAGCACCCGGCAGCGCATCCGGTCGCTGCCCACGTTCCGCCTATTCTACAAGGGCAGGTGCTTGGACGAGATCACGGGCGCCAAACCGGTGCAGCTGCGCCAGCTGCTGACGCACTACCTGTTTATGACATCCATGTCGGCCTAACGGCAATCGGCCTAAACGCCGCTTGCCAGATGCGAAGTCACTCCTCGGTCGTTGCCGTCCCTGCGCTTGAACGGCGTGGGTGTTCCGCTGGGCCGCACTGGGCGCGGACAGGGGCCTATCGTACCGTGGAGCTTCGGCAGGCTGCGGCGGTTGACTTGTACATGTAGAGCGGCGGGGCGCTCTTGACGTTCCCCCGACGGGTTAGGGCCTTGTGGCCACAGGCGAAACTTGACCGGTGTGAACTTGTGACTGAGAGTGTGTTGTTTTTGGACGTGACTTGACGAGAGGAAAGGAGACCGGGAGCTTACCCTCGGGGTTGCTCCTCGTGCACAGCTGCGGGCCCTGCTTGTATTAACATCACACCTTATGAAGATGATTCCATCGAAGAGCTGTCGGAGGCGGTTTTGGCGTCTGATGTGCTAGCGCTTGGGGCGCCCTTCCATATTAAGCAGTGCGAGGGCTGCCCTCCCACGGGAGCCCCCAGAATCCATTCCTGGGAGGGCGGCGAGTGCTCCACTCGTGGTGTGCGGCCACAATTTTGCTGCGTGGCTGATGCTCACCTGCCCCCTCGTGTGCATGGGGCCTGGACGGGGCTGTCGGTGAATGCCCCCGTGTGTGTCAGGCATTTGCCTGCGTGGGGCTCTGCTGGCGATGCCGGAAAAGGGTGGACTGCGAACCCCATTACACACAGCGGTGCTTATCCTGTTTTCGAAAGGTGCACAACTGCGATGTCATGCAGTGCGGTTGCGCCGCATTTTGTGAGCAGGCGCTGTCCATGACAGCGCCGGCTCTGGTCCCGCGCCTGGTGATACCGCGAGTAGCTGGTCACATAGGGTGATATCGCCCGGTGGTTGGGCGGTCCCGTGCTGCCATCTCAGCGCGCCAAGTGGCGGTACCTTGTATATGTGGTGCCAGAGAACCTAAAGGCGTAGAGCGTGAAATGTTGGGAAATGCAATGTGTGTGGCCTTCCCGGCCCGGCCTGTGTGCAGTGTGCGTGTGCGCATAGGGTGCGGGCTGGCTTGCAGTTGTAGGTATGATGCTTTTTGGAGAGTGAGTGCCGGTGTCCTTCCGAGGCGATGCTTGATTGCTGGCATAATTTAGTGGTCACGTGGTGAGTTGGTTAGGCGGTTAGGACGGTTAGGCGGCAACGACGAGGGCACCTCAGGGCTCCCCCGATGGTGAAGGCCGTGCTGGGATGTTGAGGGCGCGGAAGCTGCTCCTCGATGCCGTGTATCCCTAAGAAACCTGTTCGAGCTTGCAAGGAGCTTAGCTAGCAACAATAATAGCTGCTGTCCTTTGGTACACGTTAGTGTGCACCGTCCGTTTGGTCATGTTGGGAGTGGGGCTGTGTACTGCGTGTGCGTCGTCCTTCTTTTCTGTGTGGGATTTGCAGTGCGCCCTTGTTCCGTTGTTGGTTGGGCATTGTCGCACTGAGCCGGTTGACGGCTGGCTTTCCCCATTACGTCGCCAGGTTGGGCGCCTCTGCTGCCATCGGGCGGGGACGTCCTGCCTGCGCTTGTATTGTTTACGCCCATTTCTGGCGTCTCTTCATGCAAGATGTGGGGCTGCCTTTTGCCCCGGTGTATATTTTTTTCGCGTCTGATCTTCTTCCAGTTTGCGCGCGTCTATTCGCCCTGGCCAGGACTTGTGGTGGCTTTTGTTACAACCTCGAATGCCCATACACAAAGTTCCGCGGACATGTAACTGGGTCACCTCCGTCTTCCATCTATCCAGATGCACATGAGGACACATGGAGCATGGCGTGATGTGCATTCACGCAGCTTAGGAGTGCGACGCTAACCGTATGAGCTAACACCACGCCAGGTGACTTCAGTTCAGTGCGGTTGGCGTTGCACTCGATGGCACGGCCCACAGCCTGGCCCTTGGGACGCATTTGCGGGCTTCAGTATCAACTTCGAGCAAAATATTGCACGCTGTTCGGACAGACGCCGAGATTCTCTCTTGTTGCACTCCCCTCTCATGCGTGCAGCAACCTCCGTGCACTTTACCCTTACACATCAGGAAACCTCTCCTGCGAATCCGAGCAAGGAAAACGACCCAACCGCATTCAAACTCTGCCGCCAACCAAAAAAAAGCACGTTTGCAAGCTCGACAGCCGCGCTCGCTCATGTCTTGGGGCTCCGTCCGTGGACGATCTGCCTCCTTGTCCAGGGTCACCCCGCTTTGGCCGACCGTTTAGGTACAAAAAACGTCTAGGCGAAAAAGATACCCGTGTCCGTGACGTCGAAGTTGACGCGGTCGTCCTGCACGATGCGCCGCTCCATCAGCTCCTTGACCGTTACCGTAGCGGGGTAGCCGCCCAGGTCGCACACAATGCGCTCTGCCCCGGGGAAGGCCTGCAACCCACCGGGAGGAGAGCGCACGGCGGGAGGTATGGGGAGGCACACGTCTCGTTACTGTGAACGGCAGGGAGTTCAACTCGCGCAATGTCGCGACGGTAACGGCTGTCGGCCGACGCGCGTCAACACATGTTCCCAAACATGGACAGCGGCAGCCGATCATAACCAGCGACAGGATAGCGGCAAAAGAGGCAAGCAGGCGGAGGAGGACGCGGTTAGGGCGGCGTTCGGCGCCAGTCCGTGGAGCGCGTACACGCTGACGACGGTTAGGGCTGCCCGACCGCCCGCTTCGCAAAGGAGGTCAGTGGTGTAGACGGAGCAGTTCGGGAGTCAGGAACGCTGCCTAGCAGGGTGAAACAATAATGGAGAAAGGCCAACACGCCTCCATACGCCACCATCGCCGGCAGATGCGTGCTGGGTTTGCTCCATGCATGCGCAAAACGAGGTAATGGGGGCTTCGTTTGCTGTGGGGGCGCCCAGCAGTGCACGGCCCCTACATACCCACGGCACGCAACATGCTTTCCCCCCTCTTGCTGAGGCGCACCCTAATTGGCCCCCCGGCCCGGGCCTCGCCCGGCCCCACCATGCATATCGGAGGCTCCACTCATGCATCATGCTCCTCCCTCACGCGCGCACGGAAACGCCCGTCATGAGCTGCCGCACGGTCACGTTGACGTGCGGCCCGTCGCCCAGCTCCGGAACCACCAGCTCGGCCCCGAGGAACTCCTGGCGGATGCAGGTGCCGGAGCGGCCGCGCGCGGCGGGCGTTGTAGCCTCGTACGTGGTGTCTCGTGGAGTCACTACGCACCCCCACAGATCTGGCACGTTCCTCCCCACGCGACGAATGCACTCAGTGCAATAAGTGCAGTCCTTTGCTTACACCGGGCTTGCTTAAGCAGGGACTTGTCAAACCCTTGCACTTGCACTGAGCACAGCCGGCTGCCCACCTGCGACTTGGTGGAGGGGGTGTAGGTGATGATGCAGCGCATGCCAGCGCCCGTGGCGGCCTACGAGGGATGAGGGGATGACGGTCAGAGAGGCGGCAAGGTTGGGGCTGCACTAGCAGCGAGGACGAAGCGTGGTAGCGTCAGCAATAGGTGGACGTCGTTGCGCCCCGCACCCTCCTGCTGGTCAATTGACCCCTCCCCTCCACTCCCCTCCGCAGCTCGCTCTGCCTCCCCCTGGGGACCCCCCACCCACCTGTAGACCAATCATACTGTCCTCCACCACCACGCACTCGCCGGGGCTGACGCCCAGGCGCTCTGCAGCCACCTTGTAGATCTTGGGGTCGGGCTTCTTCTTGTCCACATCGTCACCTGCGGCGGGGCGGGGCAGCGCATCCGCCTCGGTGCCAGCAGCAGCAACAGAGCGGTGATGGTGATACGAATGACAGCAGTGCAACGCGGCAATCGTGTGCCCCGACATCGCCCCCACCGGCTCCGACCTGTCTCAGCTTCCTCCTCACCGCCTGTCTCGCGCCACGAATCATAATCACAAGGCGGCAATCAAGTTCCCGTTAAGAAAGCCCTTGCTCCAGACGGCTCGCAAGCGTCCAGGGTCCCGCCCTTGCATAGTGCTCATCGTCCTTACTGTTCAACCCCCGCAAGCAACTCCGCTCCGGCCGGCGGGACCTCACGGCGCGGGCGCTGCTCCCCACCTGCAAGGAAGCAGTCTAGCCCCTCGAAGCGCCCCTGGCCCAGCAGGTTCTTGAGCGTGAACACCACGCTGCTCTTGGTTGCGGCCGAGCAGACGGCCAGCTTGAGGCCCGCGGCACGAGCTTCGTCCATCAGGCGTAGCACGCCCGGACGAGCCTCCACCTCGCCATCCCTGCGCCCAGGGCGAGATCGACGGGTTGCGAGGCCAGTCGGTCAGTGCTGGCGTCCAGCAGCGGTCGTCCTGCGCCTAGGACACGAAGACTTGGCCCTGCGGATGTAGCGCACTGGTCTGTTCAGGCCTCGAACAGGCCTGAAAACAGGCGTGCTAGGGCGTTCCATCGCGCGGTGTGCAAACGAGGCATGTGCTGCGAGGCGCGAGCAGCCGAAGGACGGTCGCCTATGACTCTGCCCTGCAGCGCACGTCGCCACCCGACCGAGGGGGGAGGGGCGCGCTGGACATGCTCCCCGCTGCGCACCCAATCATCTGCTGGTACTTGTCCGTCTTCCAGTCCTGCATAGCAAGAAGAGGGTGCACGCGAGAACGGCGGCCACCCCTCACGCAGCAATCGACAGGAGGCCCCACCACGTTGCCGTCAAAGACGGGACATGCCGATGCGCCGCGTGTGCCTGGAAATTCGTCGGTCCCATCGCCGAAGCCCATCGCCGAAGCCCATCGCCGAAGTCCAGGCACTGAGAGCGTGACCCATCGAGGCTCCGAGCGCATGCCCCGCCACCACCTGCTCTTTCCCGACCAGGGCATGCAGCATTGGCCTCATGGCCAGCCGTTCGCAAGCACCCTCAAACCCCGTCCAGTTGACCGCTCCCTTCTTCGCCCCGTTTAGATTTTCCCTCTGCCGACGACATTACGCGCTCTGTCCCGTGCCGGCCCCCATCTTCATCCACCCCACGTGTTCATCGCGTCTGCAGGAAGGTCCTGCAACCGTCAGCTGCCGTTCTTATACCGGGTGCTTGGCCCGCAGCAACCGGCTCGGCTTCGATCCCGCCCCTGTCCGGAAGTATCCAAGCGCGTGCTGTACTACGGCGTGTCGACTAGAGTTCGCCCCTTTTGGTGCTGCCAACCTCAGATCATGCGCTTCCCCGTGCCATGCGGCCGCTGAGTCCTGCCGTGCCCGTCGCCCACCAGCTCCCCACCTGCAGCGTGTCGATGAGCAGGTCCTGCTCCTGCTCGGTGGCTGGTACGCGGCCGCCCAGCACGCTGCTGGTGGGCCAGCCACTGCGCTTGAAGTACCAGCGCATCTTGGGCTTGCCGCCGCCCACCTGCGAAGGGCAAAAGGCGGACGCGGCGTGGCTGGGGATAGGGTAGGGCAGGTGTGACACGTATCAAGGCAGGCACATGTGCATCAATGGTACATGAAAAGAGCCCGACAAATGCGCTATGACCCGCGTGGCACATGTGCACCATATTGCCGCCCACAGCCTGGAGTAGTGTTGGCCTTTGGTAGTCTTGAAGGTCCATGTGCCCCTGTCGTGCCGCTGAAGCTTGAGCCCAAACATGCGTCCCTGCCCGTATGCCCGTGTTCACAAGCGCGGAGCACGCACCCACCGTGTTCTGGAGCATGTCATAAAAGGACTCGTCCCAGTCCACGTAGCCCTGTTCGCCGCCTGTGGACGAACGGCAGGCGGTATCAGAGGAGGCCGCATGTGGCGAGGGTGATGGCCGGCTCGGACACCAAAGCAGCTCGCCCTCGCCGAGCACACCCCGCAGCCGAGCACACCCCGCAGCCCGTGCCCGCCGTCCCTTACCCGCCTTCGTCGCCCGCCGCACCCCGACATCTCTCTCACCGCACTTGACCTGGAACTGCTTGAAGGTAGCGTTGTATGCGCGCCGATGCAGGTCCTCGGACTCCAGGATAACGCCATCGCAGTCGAAAATCAGGGCCTTCATGGCAGCCTGCACGACGACCGCATTCCGGCGCGAGGCGGGCCTGGCCACCACGCGCCGCGCGGCAACGGCCCTAGAAAGAGGATAAGGGGTAGGGCACGCCAGGGATATCTTCGAAGTTTCATATCACTATACATTACGCGATTTACTTGTAGAGCTACATGACAAGGGCAGCATGAGTAGTCACCAGAAACACACACCTCATCGGGTGGGCCCCGCTGGCAATGCGGCTGCTCAGAAGAGCCATTTTCCCCTGGTGGAATGTAATGACAAATGGCTGAGAGCGAGGCAAGGCGAGGCGAGGTCGTTGCTGCCGTTGCCCTGGATCCTCGTCCTCTGTTGCTTTGCCAACGCCTTCACACATTGACGTAAGCAGCTCTACATTTTAGCTTCTGTATCCTGACCAGACGAACCACGGGTGGAATTTACGCCTGACAGCTCGCAACTTCTCCAGGACAGCGCCCTCATAGTCTTCTACGTCCTATGATGGACGAGCGGCGTGAAAGCCGCATTCCGCGTACCGGGATACCTGGCATCGGGATCGGTGCGCTTGCAGGGTCGAAGCCGCTTGAAAGCAGCAAGGTGCGCGTACTGACTGCGACTCGCATCAATGCACCATTGTCGTCAATACATCAGTGTGCTATAGCACCGGCTGATTAGAGGGCACGTCCGCCGGAGCTTCAGATGGGAACTTCATTGCCCTTGCAGACCGTCAACGCGCCGACGACCGGCGCCATTGACCGCAAGCGGAAGGCGGCGGACGCGTCGGGTGATGCAGCTCCCGAAGCCAAACGCCCAACCTTCTCTGCGGGGCAGGGCGCTCGCCCCACACGTTCTAACACAACGACCGGGGCAGCGGCCGGCCGCACGTCGTCGCTTCAGCAGGCGACCTCCACGCGGACGGGACCCAGCCAGGCAAATCCGGGCAGCGAACTTGGGCCTATTGCCGAGGAGACATGGGACGATATCCGGGACAAGACGGGTCAGGGCGTGGACGAGGTCCTGAACAAGAAGCTCAGCTTCCCCAAGGGGACAAAACCCGAGCGCAAGGTGGAGGCGTTCGTCCCCCTAGTCAAAGAGCTCAAGTACGTTCTCCTGGAGGGGGAAAGGCTGGGGCCTCAATGGGAGCCCGATTCCTTCTGGGCCTGGGCTCATGGGCCAATCCCGGAGCAGCCATGGTCCCGAAAATGATTGTGCGCTTGGTGGCCGTTTCATGGACAGAGATGCATGATCATGAGTTTTGGGAGGCGTCACAGTGAGCTCCCAAACACGACTTGCGCATACATAGCAAGCTCCCTTTGATCAGAGTTGCTTGAAAGCCTCGCACCTGCCTCCTCTCCTTACCGGTTTGCAGGGCACTGGGCCGGCATCTCCACAACAGCACCCAGCGCTTGGAGCTGGATGCAGAGCAGTGGAAGCGCCACAGCGCGGAACTGGCCGCGCAGGCGGAGGTAGAGCGGCAGCAGTGGAATGCCAAGCAGGAGGAGGTAGAGAAGCAGATGAAGGAGATCCGGGAGATGCTCGAGCAGCAGGTAGGGCCAGGGCGGCTTGTGGGGTTGCGCCAGACTGGGCAGGGTCCCCAGGTACCGTTCATCTCATGCTGAAAGCAATTAATGGTGGGCGCCGCACAGGATCCCGTAGTGCTGCCACGGCGCCTCCTCGGATTAGAATTCAGACGGTGATGTGGCATCAGTTCAGATTAAGGCAACGTCATGTTATAGTAATGTTGCGAAGTGCCTTAATCATCCAGTTTGCCGAAACAGGAGGAGCAAAACAACCGACTTGAGACAGAGGTGAAGGAGGGCCAAGTGAGGCTAGCCGCAAAGGAGACTGAGCTGGCATCCTTGCAGCAGCAGCTGGAGGGCGTGCAGGGCGAGCTTGAGCGCACTGCCAAGCAGCTGGAGGAGCGGGAGAGTAAGGTAGGGGGAGGCTGCAAGCAAGAATCGCAGTGCTGGCTAGCATTGCATCTGCTATTGAGCCTGCGGAGGCCGGAGACTCGGGGTGCCTCTGCTCAGCAGCATGCCACGTGTCACGTACCACTACCCTCCTGCTCCCATTTTCAGCAAGGGGGACGTGGTTGGAAGCCCATAGTACACATCCTCGGTTGCTGTGATTTCACCGACAGATCAAGGAGATGGAGGATGTGGTCCGGACGGGCCAGAAGTACAGCACAACGCTGCAGAGCTACAACACCAGCCTGCAGGTGGGTGTAAGAAGGGGAGAGGCGGGGAAGGCTTGGGGCAATGGGGGGGACCGAGCGTGCACCGGCGTTCTGCGGGGTTAGCGATGTGTGCTGAGCTGACTGCTTCTTAAACCATCTGCAGGCCGACCTCACGGCAGAGAAGACACGCCGCGACGAGGTGCAGCGCGCAAAGGACGAGCTGCAGGGGCAGGCCGCGGAGCTGGGTGGGAAAGTTCGGAGCCTTGAGCAGCTGCTGGCCTACGAGCGGGTAAGGGCGCAAAGGGGGACTGGGGCGCAACGTACGGATAGCTGGATAGCGCCTTGTGCTGAGGCCTCTTTTACGTGTTGCGTCCTCTTGGGAATTGCCGTGAACAGGAGCAAGTGGGCAAGCTTCGGGAGGAGCGTGAGAGCGCTACGCGCGACCTTGCAGTGCTCCGCGCTGACCTGGACAACACGCGCCAGGAGCGCGAGCGTGCCATGGCGGACTCCGCCAAGATGAAGGAGGACCTCGACAGGTGCGCACACTGGGTGCCGCCAACAGGGGAATATGGGCCGGGCCGCGCTGGGAGATGCAGGCTATGCCCGCAGCTGTGCATGCACAGTGGCCGTATGCGCATGAAGGCTACATGGTCATGCGCACACGACCGAGCTGTGCGTGGAAACGTGCACATGCAGACTCCGAACTGCTGGCGGCAAGAGCCTGGAGACGCTGGAGGCGCTCAGCAACGACAAGGCTACCATGGAGGCGCAGCTGTCGATGCAGGTGTGTTTCTTTGATCATCGGCGTGATCCTTTATTCCATCTTTTTCCTCGCGTGCCGCTGGCGCTTCCTCCGGGCACGGGCGCAGACGCCCATATGAAGTGATGCAGTTGCATGACTGTACTTCAATCTGCCAGTTTGCTAATCGTCGATTTACGACCGCAGCAAAAACTGATCGCTTCAATGCGGGAAGAGCTCGCCAGTGCCAAGGAGAACCGCGCTATGGCTGATGCAACGGCGGAGACGCGTGGAGCACAAATATCCGAGCTTAAGGTGGGGTTGAACCCTGTTGGGCGTCCCCTCGTCTGCCTATTATGGGTTGGTTCAATCACGTGAGAGATATCACGGTGACGTGTAGTTTACTCGAACCGCCTAAGGGCAGACGCGCTGAACGGCCATTTTGCCTTCCCTACTCCCCAGGCCCAAGTCGAGACCCTCCAAGGGTCGCTAGCGGACGCTGAGCGACGGGTGTACGAGGGCGAGCTGATCCGCAGAAAGCTGCACAACATCATTCAGGTACGTTGTGTTCTGAAGCGTGCAGGGCCTGGACGGCCTTTGTTCCTAGCGCAGTCCTCAACGGTGCTTTTCAGACGCCTCTTGTCCGCACACAAGCGTATTGCGTCCTTTTGCCTGTACAGGACCTCAAGGGCAACATCCGAGTATACTGCCGCGTGCGCCCCGTGAGCGCCGCCGAGGCCGCCGATGCAGGCCACGACTCGGAGATGGCGCTGGACTTCCCCACCTCGGGCGACCTGCTGGGCCGTGGGCTCACGGTCGTCGCGCCGGGCAACCTATCCGGGCAAGCGGCGCAGGTGAGCGCATGCGGGTATTAACTCGATGCGACGAGAGGCGGCTTCTAGTTGCTGCTTGCGCTTTCACACTAGCGGGTCTGGGCATGGCCTCAACGCACTTGCCTCATGCCATAGCTCGTAACCATAACGCGAGATAGCTGATGCTAATGCCCACAACCTAACATGCGTACCCGCAGAAACACAACTTTGCCTTCGACCGCGTGTTCAGCCCGGGCACGACCCAGGATATGGTGTTCGACGAGATCTCAGAACTGGTCCAGAGCGCGTTGGACGGCCACAAGGTCGGTTCGTGGTCCTTTGCGGCTCAGCTTTTAGGGCACGGGCCTTGCACCAATTCTTTTGCTGGCCGTGCGCGCGGCCGAGGGATCCGGAGATGCCCGTGCCGGTTAGGGTCCCATACAAGCCGGTACATACATGCTTGGCTCCTGTATGTTTGACGCTGGTGGCATCTGCGATACACGCAATATATGGTTTGCCGTGCTTGCCTTCCCCCTTTTGTGCTGTAGGTCTGCATTTTTGCGTACGGCCAGACCGGTAGCGGCAAGACGTTTACCATGCTCGGCAACCGCGAGCAGCCCGGCGTCATCCCGCGGGCGATGCAGCAGATCTTCCAGAGCGGCCAGAAGCTTGCCGCCCAGGACTGGCATTTCAACATGCAGGTGCGCCTCCAGTAAGGGCGTGTGCCCAGCGCTCACTGAGTCCGCATGCAGGGGCAATTACTTGTATCTCCATGTGCAATTCTTCGTTGGCTCTTAGAATGTGCTGCTTGTCCCGTTTAACCCTGCAATAAGCGCAGCTGCGTGCCCGACCGCGGCTTCCTTGCCTGGCCTACCCGCCATTGCATGGGTGCTGCCTGTTTGACGCTCACAGGCTAGCATGCTCGAGATCTACAACGAGGAGATTCGGGACCTCCTAAGCCGGAAGAAGGATGATGGCAAGAAGCACCAGGTGCTTGCCAGCTGTCAACCTCTTGCTTATCGACTCCCTGCCCTCTACCTCTCCCCATCCTCATTAGCTGACGCTGGCTTCCATACGCACGGTACAGCGTTCTTCCTCACAAGTGCGCTGCGGCTCTCCGTAATCACCCACGCTACCGTTGCTTCCCTTTCGAATTTGCTGGATCTCTTCTCTTCCTCGCTTTGATCCCCGCAGGTCACCCACGACACCAACGGCGTGACGACCGTGAGCGACATGACGGTAGTGGACGTGAACCGCCCCGAGGCTGTGGACCAGCTGCTCGCCCAAGCCATGGATAAGCGGTGCGTATTTGGGTTACCAGCGTATGCCATCTGGGCATGTCCTGGAAGCTCCATCTCCGAGATGCCAAACTGCCAGCCTTCGCTTAAACCTTCTTCCAAGAGTTGGGATCGTATTCGCGCTGTATGTCTGCTTGCACCCTCAGGTCAGTGGGGTGCACCGCCCTCAACGAGCAGTCGTCCCGCAGCCACATGGTCTTCGTCATGCGTATTGAGGGGCACAACAGGACCACTGACGTCAAGGTACTGGGATGGTGCATTTGTGCGGGTTCCTGACAGGACGCGGTGACGGAAACTATACTAAAGTGACTGACCGCGTGGCGTGTCTGCACGGGTCTCCATCGTCGCCTGAAGCAAGAGCCGCCGGGCTCACCGTGCAGGTGTCGGGCGTCCTCAATCTGATTGACTTGGCGGGCTCCGAGCGGGTCAAGGAGAGCGGCGCCACCGGGCAGCGCCTAAAGGAGGCGCAGGCCATCAACAAGAGCCTGAGCGCGCTGGGTGAGCAAGGCTGTCTGCCGCATTGCCATCTTGTACACTCTTCCTGGGGCCAGCAATGCAGCTCCTATGGAAACCTATGAAGGGCGCTGCACGTGATGAACTGAATGGACGATGGTATGGCAAAGTGCCACTCGTGAATGCATTCCAGAATGTGTCCTGTCGCGACTGCCATCTTCCCTGCTCACAGGGGATGTCATCATGGCCATTGCCAATAAGCAGGAGCACGTGCCCTTCCGCAACTCCAAGCTCACATACCTGCTGCAGCCCTGCCTGGGCGGCGACTCCAAGACGCTCATGTTCCTCAACGTGGCACCCACGCGTGAGTTCGCGCACGAGTCGCTCTGCTCGCTGCGCTTTGGCTCGAAGGTCAACGCCTGCGAGATCAACCAGCCCAAGAAGAACGTCGTCGTGCCGCGCGGCTAGATTTTTCAAGAGCGCGGAGCTTGGGCGCTGTCGTGCCGCGCGGGTGACACGATCAGAAGGTACAGGAATGGCCTGAATCAGCTGTCACGGCGCCGTTCAGATGGACCCACCGCGGAGCGCGGAAGCTGGGGTGATGCCATGCCACTCGGTGAGACTCTTCCAGCGGCGACAGGGGCTGCCATATGCGGCCCAAGAGGGCTGTTACAGCAACATGGCAGCCTGAACATCCGACTATCAGACTTTGATGAGGCAGAGCACGCGCGGCATGTACGTGCTCATACGTGTTGTACACTGACGTGCTGACAACTCCTGGTGTGAACGTATGATTGGACACACGGATGAATGCTCGTGCGGCTCACTGTTGGATGGGATCTTCTTGTGAGGCACGGTATGGCAGGGAAGCGGGCAGGCAGCCATGTCGAGCGCAGTCGACGCTGTGCAAACTGGATTTGAGACTTCTGCACCTGCTGCTCATTGTGTATACATAGACAGCTCGGACCACTGAACATATATATGGTGATATTTGGTGGCTCTTTGCCCAATACACGTACATGATAGGAGGATGGGCATTCAGTGGCATTCATGCCTATGGAATCCTTCTCTCTGGACGTTCAAGCCGCTGTAACCCTTGCCCGTATTGAAGTGCATCAACATGTATGTGCACATCTCACTTCCAGATCAGTTTAAACATCTCCGTGATATAAACCCGTCAGTAACGGGCAGCAATAGCTATGGATCATGACCCTCGGGTCGTTCTGTGCCCGCCAGGAACGTACACCTTGATATATTTGTATGCAATACTTGATGACGCATTTCTTGTACAATGCTTACAGTGTCGGGATGTTCGTCCCAGGAAGGGGACGCCGGTGCGAATGCTTGGACTCAAGGCATTCATCATGAAGGCCTGAATGGGACATATGACACCAAGACTGAGGCCATGAAGCAGATGCCTGTTGCGGAACCGTCATGGTCAGCAAGCACGCGCAGTTACAAACGCCATAAGCCTGTGACACCGAATCGAACGATGTTCTCTACAACACTAGTGCGTGTGTGCGACATGTGGCTTGCTTCTTGCCGTGGGCCCAACCATAAGCCGTGCGAAAAGATGCCAGCCAAACCCACAGCAAAAACGCTGCGTATGAGCCGAGCCCTTACGCATGGCGGTGGCCATTGGCGTCGAGGCGCTTACGCCCAACAGAGCCGAATGCCCAACAAGCGGGAATGAAGCGGATCACGGGATGATGATGTCATCGAATCCCAGCCGCCTCACCCTTCATACGTGCCATACACAAGGTAAACGGGAAAACCGGCAAGTGTTCACATACGCACATCAACGTCGGCAAAATCCTTGTCAACGGTCTCCAAACGACCAGCACGCCGTCTGCAGCACCTTGTGCCGCTGGCTGATGAGCAATTTAAGAATACTAGAGCGCGGATCCTTGGTCAACTGCGTTGCCATTTCGTACATTGACGAAGCAACAAAGGTGCCTACTGCAGAAAGAACCCGGGATGAAAGTCCCAGACTAGAGCAGGCACACGCGCGATTTCTCAGGTCAGCACGTCCGGTGGAGGTGAGGGACACGTTCGCTGAGTCCACGTTGATGCCATTGCCGGGGCCATTGCCACTGCTGCCTGGAGAGCACGCATCCCAGAAGGAATGAAGGCCCCTCTACGGTCCCAGCCCTCAGGGAGGCAAGTACGTGTGCATGAAAGCCCCGCAAGTGCAGGCTTCCATATACTTTAATGTCATGAGGAGCAACGGACTGGGGATCGGCGAAATGCAGCCGCCAAATGAGCGCGCCCCACCCCAGTTTTGTGTGAGGTGTATCTCACACCGATTCCCTCTCAAAAATCGTTTTTTTGCGGGAGACTGGCGTATGTGCACCGCAGCACCGCCTAGCGTGCCAAGATCACCAAACCCGACCAAACCAGGTTAAGGTCAAGATGATCAGCATTGCACATGCTCCATCGTTCCTTCACACAGTCACTATATGAATCCAATGAACGCTTTGAGCATGTTATTGATTCGACATGCAGAGCACGTGACTTGCAACGAGCCCTGGTCGAAGGCCGGCCGTGACAAGCAGCCTTGGCAAGCAGCTGGCGAGTAGAACGCCACAGACCGTCCATCGCTCCGACCATTCCCCCTCGCCGAATACCTCTTCCATCCTACTGCGCTCACCACCCGTGTCGCCCCTTCATTTCACAGGGCAGGGCCTCAGCTCTGGGCCCAACGCTTCGAAGCGGTGCTAAACTGGGCCGTACACTCTGCTCTCATCCGTCCCATCCGTCCACCACACACGTACGTACTACTGTACACCCCGCGATGCCCGGCTGTGGCTCCGTGCTTGCTACGTGCTAGCCCGCCCAGAAACTGGCGCTGCAGCGGCAACGCAGCCGGGCTCAGAAAGCGCACACGAGCACAGGGGTCCGGTCGGCTCTGTACGCGCTGGCGAGCGGGCCGCTTCGCCGGCCGCCGCCAGCCGCGGCTTTGCGAAGCCGAGAGCTCCATCGTAGTTGCATGCAAGTTCCACAAAGCGGTAGTCGGGATCCTCCGCTGCCTCATTGCCGTACCAGCCCAGACGGCCGGGGTCGGAGGTGAGGGCCGGCAGCTGACTTCCATCGCCACCCAGGGGCGCGCAGAGAAGAGAGATGCGGCTGCAGGGGGCGCTCACGTGCTCGGGTCGGCGCAGGGGCGAGCCAAGCACAAGCACCTCCATCCCGGCGGCGGCGGCGGCGGACTCCGTCGCCGCTCCGGCAGCGCCGTCGTTCGGCCTCTGCAACGGCGCCGTTCCCGCCTCGTCGGCGGCCAAGACGCACGCATCTTGTGAGGCCGGCAGCGGTCCGGCGCTCGCGACGCTCTCGACAGGCGGCTCGTCCCCGCGGAAGGCAGCCCACGCCGGCGGCGCGGTCGCTGCCTCCTTAGTCTCCTCCTCAGGCGAGGCCGGGGGCGCCAGCTTGCGGAAGGAGCGTCGGACCGCCGCCGCCAGGCGAGCCAGCGGCGCCAGCTGTGGCCGCAGCTCCAGGCACTCCGACGTCGTCGGTGGGACACGGCTCCCCTCCGCCGATGACTCGTCATCCGCCTGACCCGCGCCGTCGCCGGTGCCTCGCAGCCGTAGACCGAAGGGGAAGCATGGCGGTTGTGCCGGCCGGCCCTTCCCGTTGCGTCTCTGCGTGGCGGCGGACTGGGCGCCAGAGGCGTGGCATGCGGCGGGCGCCGAGCGGCGGGGGTCGGTGCTGTCCACTGCAGCCGCAGCATGGCAGGCTTCTGAACTCGTGAAGTTGGGAACGGGAGGGCTCGGCGCTTGCTGCAACCATACCGCCTCCGACGCCGTCTGGCAGCGGTGCGGCACTAGAGTGGCTTGTTGCGGGGCTTCTGGCTCGGCGGGCGATGCCGCCGCTGCCACCGCCTCCCGTTCCGCAGTCAGCTGCGACTGCTGCGCGGGAGCGGCGGACGGGTTGCTGCCGCCGACTGAGCAGCGACGCAGGCGCTCCGCGGAGCGCTGGCTCCGGCGGTGCTCTCGAAGCCGCGCGTCCACTGCCTCTGCCAAGTGCGCCGCGGCGGACGCAATCTCCGACGGGGGCATGCTCTTCAGGTCCTTCAGGCTGGAAGACCCGGCCAGGACGGGCGCATCCTGCG
>LSYV01000010.1:1655509-1675600 GCA_001584585.1 Gonium pectorale | reverse complement strand
GGCACCTGTCGTGACACGCACACGCGTATAATCTTGATGTTGATGAGGCGCAAACAAGAGCGCTGGGTCGGTATGCTGGTGCGCGCTGCCACTGCATGCAAGACCTCCTTCGGAGCGTGCATGTGTGGAGACCATCCATTTGTGATGGTGTGTTATGTATGCGTTACGGTATACTTAAAACAGTTCTATACAAGACAAAACAACCTAGCCGGCAGCCCAGGAGCCCGACCCAGCAAAGTGACCCTCTATGTACTTGATGCTGGGGCGGCTGGGCACTGGGGCGCTGGGCTGGGCTGACCTCCAGACAGCGTGGCCGGCAGTGCAGTGCGGAGATCGTGGACGCGCGCGCGGACGCTCACAACGCCATGCGCACACACCTGCGTGCGCATGTGACGGTGTGTGTTACGTCATGCGAATATGCGTGCGTGCTTGTGGACATGCTGCAAACAGTCTAGGCAAACAGACGAGGCGAGGCAACCAGTCGAACAGCCGAGCAGTCTAACCTGTGACGGTGTGTGTGCATGATCTAAGGGACAGCGTAAAAGCAACAACAGCCCAGGTAGGCGAGACAAGGTGCGCCGCCCGAACATCGCATGTCGACCAGCGGCAAGGTAGGCGCGGGAGGCCGTGGGCAGAGCAGATTATATCACACAATCGAACTGGACAAGCAACCGGCGACGACGCTGGCAAGGACTGCCAGCAGGACTGCCGGCCTCGCTCGCTCATATTACCTCAGCCAGATAGGGCTACAGAGCAGGCAGCAGCAATTGCAACAGAGCGAGGCGTACCCTACGTACCGCCTGCTACACTCTCGGGAGGGCTGCCTGTCCCTCCCGTTGTCTGCGCCCTAGTCTCACCTCTCCGCCTGTAACCTTTCCACGGAAAGAAAACTCCCCGCAGCCAGCCTACAAGCGTGCGTGACCTCATGGCTCCGAGCCTGCAAATGACCCGTGCTTGCAGCTGGCATGGCCCGTGCGTAGGGTACGGCTTGCGTGCGGTACGTGCAGTTTTCTCTTTTTTTGTACGCATCGGATAGAAAGGGGGCCAACGGGCCTGATTAAGACGTACGGACTCAGGATCTCAGGGTGGCCCAGCCAGTCACTACTACCACCCCCGGGCCAGAAAGAACGCTTTCGCATCTCTGGGCGTCTCGTGCTCCAGCAGTAGGGCCAGTGGGGCTGCCCTTCCCCGTCCATTGCAGCTGTCATATCCAGTCCTCCGCGAGCCCGTCGGCGTCAAATGTGAAGGGCCGGGCGGTGACCGCCAGCGGCTCCACGCCCGCCGCCCGCAGCGCCTCGTCCAGGTCGGCGGCCCAGGCCTGCAGGCAGGGGGGCACCGGCTCGCGGCCCACCTGCAGCCGGACCTCCAACCACGGCCCAGGCCGCCGGGCGGACAGCAGGTCCGGCAGGGCGCCCAGCGGCCAGGGCGGGGGCGGGGGGCGCATGGCGCCTGGGGCGGTGTGGCTGCCGGCGGCGGTGTGAGATGTCACGAGCCCCATGTCCCAGCGGCTGAGGTCCAGTATGAGGATGCGCAGGCACGGCAGCCGCGCCAGGGTCAGCAGACCCGCGCCCGTGAATAAGCTGCAGCGCAGTTCCAGCTCCTGAGGTTGGGCGGGCAGAGGGGAATGCGGGCAAAATGGAGGGCGGGTGGAGGAGAGACCCACGGGTCGGTTTGTTGAAGGTTGGACCGTTGTCGCCGGTAATATACTACCCGACAAGAAATGCCCTCCTGCACGTTGAGAGACACCCAAGCGTCACATCCAACCTTTGTTTTACACCACTGCACCCGCCCTTGGAAGCTGCACCGCTGCTGTGATGGCTTCCCCTAACGACGGCCCCCGCCCCGGCCCCCCCCCTTCGCCTCCCGCTCCAATACCGCGCCCGGCCCGCTCCCGCCATGAGGCGCACCTCACCTCCAGGTGGGGTAGGTGCGATGCGATGGCCTCAAAGTCCTCCGCTCCCAGCGACATCCGCTCCAGGCGCAGCCTTGCCCGCCCGCAGCCGCCCAGCGCTTGCAGCCAGATGCCGTGGTGCGGCGGCGGGGCGCCCACGCGGCCGCCGCCGCCATCGCTGCCACCGCCGCCACCGCCGCCACCGCCGCCATCGCCGCCACCGCCGCCTGCGTCATCCAGAGGCGGCCGTAGCAGCGGTGGCACGTCCGAGCCAGCGAGGTACCGCACCACCGTAACTTTGGGGACCTGGAGCCGCTGTGAGCCGGTGCCAAACTCCTGTGAGTCCGGCGACGTGTCGAGGGCCAGGAGGCGGAACGTGTTGCACAGCGCCTCCTCGCCCGCGCGCGTCAGGCGGCTCTCCGCCGTCACCAGCGGCGTGATGTGCGCCATGTACGGGCCGTACAGTACGACCCTCTGCTCGTACAGATATCGTATTCCAGGTTCTCCGCTGTACGTTTGCGACTGCGCCCCCAGGCGCACGCTGTGCAGGCTGTCGCCCGGCGGCGGCACCAGGGCGCCGTACAGCAGGACGTCCAGCCGCGTGTTGAACGTCTCCAGCGCCTCCAGCCGCGGCGGCAGCGGAAAGCGCGGGAGGCCTTCCATCGCGGGGGCCTGACCCTCTGGGGGGTCCCACGGCAGCCGCAGTGACGCCACCTCCAGGCGGGTCAGCGACGCCAGCCGCTCCAGGCCGCCCGTGTCGCCGTGCAGTACCAGAGCCAGTCTGGGCAGGGCCAGGCTGCGGAGCTGAGTCAGTGCCCACAGACAGCTGACTGAAACCTTTCCAAGCGGTCCGTTTGAGCTCAATCCGCACAGCGTCAGGGCACGTAGGCCGGTGAGGTTCGCGAGGAGGTGCCGCTGCGTGTCGCCGCTGGGTGCGGGGCGGAGCGTGAGGCAGGTCAGCTGCGTGAGAGCGGCCAGCCCACCCGCCTCGTCGGCCAGGACCTGCGCCATGTGGGGCTGCGCGGGGTATCTTTCGGGATCGTAACAGAGTGCCAGCTCCCGCAGCGTGACGCATCCCCGCAGCGCCGCCAGCAGCGCGCCGTGCTGGTCCTCTCCGGCCGTGACCCGTGGGTCGGCTCTAAGGAACTGCAGGAACAGGGCAGGTAGCTGCAGCCGGGAGATCGGGAGGCACTGCTGCAGCCCTCCGCAGCCAGCTCTGCCAGTGCCGCCAGACCACCCGGCAGCTGTTGTTACCCGGGTCCCAGCACCGCTGTCGCCAGCGGCGCCGCCTCCTCCTCCAGCGGCGCCCCCCAGGAGTGCCTCCAGCCCCTCTGGCTCGTGCCCATCTGGGAGCTGCACCGAGCTCAGGTTGGGCATGGCGAACGCGATAGCGCGTGCCATAGCTGGATCTAGCAGCTCTGCGCAGATGGATAGGTGCTTGACGCTCGCCAGGGTGCCGACTGGGGCGGCTGGGGTGGCTGAGGCGGCGGGAGCGACCCATGGGTCGCAGGAGCGCGGGGCGGCATCGGCGACGCCAGCATGGCAGCCGCCTTCCTCATCCGCCGGTTGATCCGCGGGCCCCGCTGGAGCCATTTCACACGTTGGCCGTAGGAAGAAGGCCCTGTAGGGAGCATACAAGGCTGAGTGCGTGGCGACAAGGCTCGCTGCCTCTATGGTTACCGCATGCTGCCTCATTAGCAATTTGGCACACCTGCCAAGATTATGAAGCACACAACACTGCCCAACATCCCATGGAATGAAAAGCGACCGTGACGGCGAGTCAAAGATCAAACTCACAGCGCCTCCTGGTCGCGCGGCTCGAGTGCGGACGGCTCCACACGAAACGCCACCGGCCGGCAACCCCGCCCCAGGAGGCCTTGCGCGATCCGCAACGGCGCATGGTGCGGGTGTCCCTGAGCGGCCTTGATCACGAGCTCCCTGATCTGTTGGTCATAGGCGCAGCGGCCGTCCCGACAGAGCGACCGGATGGTGCGTTTGTTTGGCTCATCCGAGTGCCGCACAAGAAGCGGAAGGAGGTCGTTTATTATTGGGAGCTCGGGCGCGTCGTCGCAAGACATACAAGGTTCGGTCTGCCTGGCGAAAGGCCTCGACGGCGACGTTTAAGAGCACGTCGATGATTGGGACATTATCATGCGAGAGTCAGGAGAAGGCTCCCGCATTTTCATGTGACGTGCACTGCCGTAGTTTTGGGGCCCGGAGCCGACCGGGAGCACGGCACCGGGTACGAAGCCTGGAATGCTCGCTGACATGAATGCCGGCACCCTACCGCAAGACACGCACTTATACATATGTATATTATGTAAGCGGATGCCCTGATAGGGTATGCCGTACATAGTGGCACTGCCTTACTGGGGCTCGCGGCAGTGGCCTTCACTGACTGCACGACTCCCCTGGCCGAACGCTTCTTTGCCATGGAGCAGCGTGTCGTGTGTGGGACGTTGCTTTATTTGGTGGGTAGCACAAAGCACATGCCATCCAGCGCCAGGCTGCCACATTCTGCCCATTCACGTGCGGTTGAACTGACATGGCGGGTGCTGCATGCCCTGCTGGTGGTCGTGGGCGCTAGTGGGCGGTGCGGGCCGACGGGCGGCAGTGCTGCAGCCCGGGGGGGGGGCTGCTCGCATCTCTGGCGGCAACCACACACGAGGCACTAAGCGTGACCCGGTGCCGGTACGAGGGGACCGCAGAGGAGCCGTCAGGACGGCGCACCCGGCCGGTACGAACTCGTGGCTCTCGGAGTGCGGTTGAGAGCGCCTTTCGAGGCTGCGGCTTGCAGCCGTGGCCGCGTGCGAAGGAGCAATTTACCAAGGCAAACTCAGCTGGCCGCCGTACTCCTCACCGAGGAAACTTCTGAACCCGGGACCCTCTCGCCGGACAACACACTGCACACAGCACATGCCCGAATCAGCAATACGGTAGCTTTAGTCCGAGCGTGCGTTGCCTCACGCACATATGCGCTATATATGCACGGCGTCCATGATGTAAAACCTACGATGGTTCGCAAGCATTGTAGCATTTGTGTATGTCGTATATGTACGACGAATGCAGCATGTATGCACCAATCAGGGGGGTCGCGTGGTCTTGCGTCATGACGCGCGCAAAGTCATGCACCAATGGATGCTCGCTCACGCTGCCCACGGCCCACACATACACCAAGTTAAATGGCCCCCATCACATCCTTTGCTTGCCAGGAGGTCGCATTAGTTAATAACGGTGATCCCTGCCCAGCTTTGGGGCCTCAGCCCTCACACTGTACGTCAGGTGAATACGGTTTGTCAATGAATACCGTACAGCAATAAATATGCAAACACATGACAAGAAACGTGTAGTGTGTCTCGGTCACGAGGTTGCGTCAGCCGAGGTTTGGTCATGGAAACATCCCAAGACCGCCGGGCGCAACTTGGCGTCCCGTGGGTCCTGCGGTCAAGGTCCAAGCGTCAGCTCGTGCAGTCTAGGTCCCACAGAGTCCCACCCAACATGCAAGCCCCGCTGCCAGCCCGATGGCAGCGCCGCTGCCACTTGACGCGATGGGCACGGCACGCACGCAGCCCGCGGGCTGCCACCGCCTGCATACGGATCCACCAGCCGTTGCGGTGCCACTCCCGCGCCGCCAGCCTCCGTGTTGGGCTGCCCATGCGGCATGGTGCCGTATGGCACAGTGGAGCGCGTTCGTGCCACAGCCCGCACTCAGAAGGTCGCAGCTGCGCCCCTTGCACCACGTGCGCTTCAACACCCGGAGACACGCGCGCCAGCTGCCGTCCCTCATCACGCCACCCCTCCGCGTATGGCCGCCACGTAGATCCACATGCAGCACACGAATGAGGCGCCCAGAGGCTCCACGTAGGCGGCGGCAGAGAAGCGCACGCGGTCGTTGGCGACGCGGTGCAGGCCTGAAATTGCGAGAGCGGGGGGCGAGGTTACGAATGTACTACTGAGGTACGGAGGTGGGGACACATGGCCTGGTTGAGTTCGGCAACCGAACGCGTAAGGATCCATGCGGCGTCCCTACCGAGAAACAGCCGCCAGCGCTGCTTGCCATTCCGTGTCGGCCCTTACCGACCCCCGACCCCCAGGCTCCCACCCACCTGTGTTGATGACCGCCTCGCTGACAGCCTCCAGGTACTGGTCGCTGAAGGGCAGCGCCAGGATGTGGCCGTGAGCCGCCTCGGAGCGGGCCTCGCGGCGGATGCGCTCGTTGTGGCTGGCCTGCGGGCGGGGGCGGAGATCGAACGACGGCGGTTACACAAAACCCACAACGCGCCAGCATCTGTGTGGCGGCGTGGTGGAAGCGAGAAGAGATTGGCTTGAAGCGCCGGGGACTTGGATGGCCCGGCTTCGCTGCGCACAGTGTTGAGCCAGGGCGATTAGGCGCGAATGTGGCACACACGGCAGCAGCCGAGCCTGCCTCGCGGCGCATGCCCCCCCCGACCCCTGCTGCCTCACCTGCAGCCCCGCGATCAGCTTGTGCCGCTCCGCCAGGTAGCCGGGCGCCTCGGTGGGGCCGCTGCCGGCGGTGGCCGCCAGGGCGGCGCTGGCGGCCAGCGAAGCCGCCGAGATAGCCTCGTGGATCTGCGGACGAGGTGGGAGCCGAGGACAGGGGAGGGACGGTCAGGCCAGGGCAGCAGGAGTATACGAATCAAGTCCGGTCAGTCCGCGGGACTCAAGGCACGATGCCAGTACGGTGATCGCACGGGTGTTGCGGCCACTGCTGTTACGTGGAGCGAACGTGCGAGGTGCCAACCCGCCAACACACCCCACCTTTGGCATCTCCCGCAGGAGGCTCTTGAGCAAGCGAGACACCTTGTTGTCGGGGCGGGTCATGAAGGCGCCCACGGCGCGGGTCTCTGGGGACCGGAACAACGTGGGCAAGCCGGCAGAAATGGCATATTCGGCCGGTGTCAAAGTCCGGGCACGGAAGCCACGACCCGGCTGGAGACCATACGGGGCCACCGTATTGCATGCCACAGCAGCACTACGCACTCCTCCCGCTGTTGCCTGGCCCCATGCCCAATATGAGACGATCAGAGCAGTGTGCGTGGCCCGCCGTGGCCACACTCACGGCTGAGCGCCTCCTCCACCCGCTTCTCCACCCGCGACTCGAGCTCCTCGTAGAACCGCGGGTCCAGCTCCTCGTACAAAGGGGTGGTCTGGAGAGGGCCGCAAGGAGGATCAACATTCGGCGGGCGGCGGGGTCAGGCGGCCAGTAGGTATGTTCACAGCCCTCGTAGCATTCTGCACCTTCGCTATGTTGAACCGCCATGCGAGCGCGCCATGCAAGATTGGTGAGGGAGATTTCCGGCTGGCTCCCATGAATCAGGTTACTCCAGCAATGCGAGGGCCGCCCACCCCACCCCTCGCCGGCCCGCAGCCCCGCCTCACCTGCAGGCTGGCGATCTCCCGCATCGGCAGCCCCGACTTGTTTCCGAAGAAGGGCAGCCAGTCGCGCTCCACCCCCAGGTTCCAGCGCATCTCCCAGGGCCGGCCGCTGGGCTGCGTGTTCGCCCAGATGTTCGTGCCGTCGTACAGCTGGCCGATCTGGGGTGCCATGGCGGGAGGGAAGTCGCACATCAGGGTTACGGATGGCGCTGGGAAGCTTGCAACCCCCCTAAAGTCGTTCTTGCGAGCACGAACTGCTGTGCGGCCTGTCGCAGTCAATACTCAACAGCTGCCGGAGGCACGCCCGCCATGGCGCGATGGCCCATGCCCCAGTGCAGCGCTAACAAAGGAGTCCAGCACGCAAGGGCCTACTCCGCCATCAAAAAGCCACGCCACTGCCATCGCGCTTCCCACAGCGCATGCCATGGCCCCTAGACTGCAAGGCGCTGTGCACAACATTCCACTGTACCTCTCACTCCGCCCTCCCTCTCCGCACCTCCCGCATCTCGCCGGTGGGGTCCTTCGCCGCCACCACGGAGCCCGTCACCGGATTCCACAGCCGCAGCAGCTCGGGATTAAGGTTGAGCGAGGCGGAGGGGACCCCTGTGGCGGGCCCCGCAGCGGCAGGCAGCGGCTGGCCGGTTGTGAGCACGAAGTTGCTTCGCGCACCGCACGTCGAGGTGCCCGCCACCACGAAGCACTGGCGGGAGGGGAGCATGGCACGGGGGGTCAAGGGCTTGAGGGTCAGGTGCTCCTGTCCCTCGGGGCATCTAGCACAGGCACCGGTGGTCGGGTGCACTAACCCAACCGGTCTACGAGTGCGAGAAAGCGGACATTATAGGACTCCCGCTCCAATCCGCGTTCACGTTGTGTTGCCTTGCTGGTATGTAGGCCCCCTGAGTATGCCGCTCGCTCCGTTTTGGCCCTTCTCCGCCTGCGCTGGCAAGCACATACGGCTCCCGCCTGTCCACAGCCACCCGGGCGCCGCCGCACCTGCAGCCCCAGCGACAGGAAGTACCCCGCCAGCAGGTGGGCGTGTTCCTCGAAATCGCCCCCGCTCAGGTGCAGGAACTCGGATGAGGTGGTCCAGATGTCGTTGCGGCGCTTCTGGACCGAGTTGTCCTCCATATACGGCACCTATGGTACGGCAGGGTTGGCGGGCAGCGATAGGCGAGGGGGGAACAGAGGTTTGTCAAGAGACCGGCGATAGGCGGTCACGGGGTATCGGTCAAATCCTCGCGCAGGCCGGTCCCTCCCGTGCCCTTCCTGATGGCTGTTACCCCGCGGAACACAGCTCGACGATCCGCGGACATCACCCACGTGTGACACGAAACGCGCTAGCTTGAGCATCAGCCCCTCCACACCGCCAGCGGCCGCCGCCGTGCCGCCGCCCGACACCAGCTGCGCGTGTGCGGGCGGCAGCACCGTGGGCGACACGTAGCGGCACACCAGCAGCGCAGCGCCGTCGGCATCCACCGCCATAACCTGCAGCCGCCAGAGGTGAAGCAGACAGAGCAGGGGGAGAGGCGTCAGGATGGTTTCTTGCCAAGGTCCTGCACCACAAGACGATGGATAGGTGAGCCCACGAGCAAGCCGAGCAACGCCCCAGTTGCCCGTAACGCACCTTGAGCACCCGCGACCTGCACTGCGGCCTGGCCAGTAGACCCGCCAGCCATCTTTGCGCGTGGCGGTTCACCTCAGCCTGCTCCCCGCTGGTGATCCGCTCGTCCACCTCGCCGGCGGGGGCAGCCAGGCGGGGGCGCAGCGTCATGTAGACGCTGATGGTGGCGGGCCGGTCGCTGGTCTGCGCGGACACGCACAGGACGGACAGGGAAAGCCTACTGCCTGGGAATGCCAGGAAGGAAGGCGCACGTAGGGAGAACCTGAGCGATTCTAATGCCAGGGTGCGCCCTGTGTAATAGGCAGGACCCAGGAGTAAGAGTATCCCTTCGCACCTGCACGTATCCCAGCACCACTGGCGGCACCTCCAACTTGAACGTACCCTCCAGAACCTGCAAATCAAGGTCAAGCAAGGAGTGCGGAGGTGGGCGGGGGTGGAGGGTGGGTTGGCAGGAGCGTGAAGCGTGGCCGGCTACCCCAGCGTGCGGCTGTCTCCAAGATCGACAGCAGGCTGGCATTTGTTAACTGGTTGCGCGCAAAGCGTTACCCGGTTGCCAGCGGCGGGGTAAGATAGTAAGGCGCGTCGGCGCACACGGTGTTCGTCCGTAGGCAACAGTCATACATGCCACCCCCCACCCCGTTCACACCTCCATCCAGGGAGGGATGGCGCCGGCGCTCAGCTCTCAGCGAGTCTCAGCCTCTCAGCCCGCAGGTGTTGACCTCGGGAGAGACATGCGCCCCCAGGCTTCTCTACTGAGAATGCCTTCCAAACCCACTCCCCCGCTCTCACCTGCAGCTGGTACACAGCCGACAGCGGCACGCGGATGCAGCCCAGAAACCGGCGCTCGCGCTCGGGCAGCCGCACCGGGTCGCTCACGTCGTCGTCCCTGGCAAGAGCAGGGGGGAAACGTTGGCACACCGTACACCTGGCCGGCTGAAGAGAATGAGCAGGGAGGAGGGGGGCAGTGCGAGCTAACCTGCGGGCGCCTGCTCGGCCTAATGCACGTCTCGTTGCCCAACGATTATTGTGGCAGCCTGATTGAGGGAAACGTTGTAACGCCATGGTACTGGCCCCTGCCCCGGCGCACCTCCTCCGCAGCGCGACATGTTCAGAGGGCTCCACGATGATCTCGTCGAAGACGTTAAACGTGATGAGGTCCGTGTTGGCCTGGCGGTGATAAATGCCGGTAGGGCGGGGAGCTTACGAGCTTGTTGAGCGGCAGGGAGTCTCAACCCCATGGACGCAAAGCAGGCTGCTCGTCCTTCCCACCCACTCCGCCCTAGGGCTCGCGCCCGGGACCCCTTTTCCCACCTGCAACGCCGATGGGCTTGGCTCCAGCCCCGAGCCGTCGTCCGCGCCCTGCTGCTGTTGGTCCCGGCCGTCGTCTCTAAACACGTCCAGGTCGATCTGGTTCGAGCGGTCAGGGCGAGCGGCGTGGGAGGAGGGTAGGAAGCCAACCAGCAGGAAGAGGAGAGTCGTAAGCCTCCCGACAAGACATGACCAGCATCGTCATGAACTGGACAACCTCTCTCCTGCCCTTCTGGATGAAAGCGATGGCGACCGACCGACGGATCCACCCCAGCCTCACCTCCTCGTTGAAGATAGGGAACTCGCCCGGCACCGCCACAGTCCGCTCCCTAATAGAGCGGAAGCGCACCTCCACGAAGCAGTTGCGCTGCGCCGCCATCCGGTCGGGGGCGCCCGACGGGCCGTCGTCGCCGGCAGCGTCCCCATCCCCGCCGCCGCCCGCGCGACTCTCCCGGCCCGTGCGCCGCCCCCCACGACGGCGGTTGCGGTCGTCACCTCCGCCACCGCCTCCACCGCCGATGCCACCGCCCCCCGCGTCTGCCATGCGCGCGGGCAGGTTGGCTGCTCGCTGGATGGTGACCATTAGCTGCGTTTCCCGCGGAACCGAGGTCATAAGCGACTTGACCTGCGGAATCGGGTTCGGGGACGGGAACGGGGAGTGCCGCGCTGAGTCCTTCTCGCCAAAAGGGTACAGCAAGCGGTGGCGCTTCAGCCATCTACAGTACCGGCAGCCCACTCCCAGAGGCAGGAGCTCCGAAACGCTTGCGTCGAACCCCAATCGGTTCTGCAGTGGCGCCGAAACGCTCCCGCCCGCAAGCTCCCGCAGCCGCACCAGCTTCTTAGATCGCTTGAGCGGCCGCCTGGGTGCCAGCAGCTGCGTGAGGGCCCCCAGCTCCAGCTTGAACTGCGGCAGCGGCGCGTCGTTGACCACGTCCTCCGTGCGGAAGCGCCTGGCCATCATGCGCCCACCTGCCATGCGCGCAGCTGCGGCGCGCACGCGCAGCAGGAAGGCGCGCACGCGCTCCTCGCGCTCCTTGATGGCCGACGTCAGCAGCGCACCTGGGCGGAACGAAGCAGGGTGGGGAATGCGTCGGATAGCGAGTTGGCGTGTCATAGCTACACTATTGCAGCAAGCGGATTAACACACGCGACATTGCGCAGTGAACCCCCGGGAGGGCAGTCCCCGCTGTGGGTTGGCGCAATGTCCGTGCTGTGCTCGCCTCGTCTCTGGCCCCCGCTCACCGATCTGCAGCTGCATCGCCTTTTCGTGCCGCGCCATCATGACGCGCGCGAGCGCCAGCTGCGTCCCCCCGCTGGCCTCCTCCAGCAGCGCCAGCTGGTCCAGGTAGGTGGGGTCCAGCGCGGTTGCCTCGGACGCGCTCAGCGGAGCAGGCAGAGGCACGGAGCGGACGCCTGCCCGGAACGAGGCAGCGATGCGACAAATATTTGGACGGCAGCGGACGGTCGGCTGCTTAGCGCTTAGTTTGGGCGCAGAACCACGTAGGGCAGGATGCCGACAAGGCAAGGGTGGTCCTGAAACTGTAGTGCGGCCGTAAAGTATCGGTCATTACAAAACAGCAGCGTGCATGCCGTGGTTCAGTCACAGCCACCGCCCGGCCGTCGTACCCTTGAGGAGGTTCTTGTCGGGTGCCCTGTAGATGCCCGCCTGCCAGCGGCGCGCCAGCACGTTCATGCGCTTGTCCGCAGCGCGGTCCTCCTGAAAGGGGGGCGTGGGTGGTACAGGAGGTGGTGCGGCGTGTGGTGCAAGGGCCCAGGACGAGGTGGACATGTTACACCCCGACTGGAGAAGTTCTCGGCCTAGCTCTGCGGCCACGTCCTCCCCGTTCAAAGACGTCGGCAGCCTTCCAGAACCCCCTCCCTCCGCGCTCTTCATCATCCTGCTCCCCCGCACCCTCATCGCCACGTCGGGGAAGATGTCCAGGCGGAATAGGTCGCCCAGGTTGCCCGCGTTGGCCTCATGCGTCTTGAGCAGCTCCAGCAGCGGCGCGTTGCGCGGGTCATTGGGGTCGATCACGTTCTGGCTCAGCCAGCGCATGATCTGTGCGCGGTTGACCTGCGGGGGCGGGGACCGGCATGGAGGCAGCAGAGCGCCGTGGAGTCGGGCACCGCTCCAGGAGATATCAGATGCAGCGGTTTCTGCACATGGGCATACGGTGCATGGCTGCACTGATACGCAGCTTCGCCGATGTTGCAAGGCGTCCTTCTGCGTCGTTCGACCGTAAGGGTTGCGTGTACGATGTGCCCGCTCACCTTGCCACCAATCCGCTCCGCTGCCCGGCGCAGGATGCGGTCCACCGGCACCGACGGCTGCGGCGGCATGAGGTTCTTGCCCGCCTCGATGTCGGGCCAGCCCATGCCCTGCGCCTGGCCGCCCTGCGCCCCGCCGCCGCCGGGAGACCCCTGACCCATGGGTCGGTCCGCCAGCGGGTTGTCGTATGTGACAACCGCCTGCGGCATCACCGCGTCCGCCAGGCGGCTGCCCGGGGCTACCCGGTCGGCCACCCATCCGCAGCGGACGTACATGATGCCGGCTGGGAACACCGCCATGTAGCCGTAGCTGTTGGGGTCCACGCTGGTGCTGCAGCGGCACGGGCGCACGGGGCGACGGGATGGCGAGAATGAAGGCAACGCCAGTACGGGAAGGACATCACAGGACTATCACTTAGGCTTGAAGCCGACAGATCTCCCAACAAAACTCTGGAACAAGTTGCAAGGCACTCGCGTTACCTATCGCGCGTGGATCATGCTGCTTTTGTCAGCTGCACATCAAGACGGAAGTTGGGATAGGGCCTTGGGAATCTGGGCACGCCCTTGCGGAGCGCAATCGGGTGAGTAATGCCGACCGTCTGGGGCCTGCCATCCCTACCTTTCGGGCATCATCGGCATCCCTCCCTCCAGCGGCTGCCGCGTCCGGAAGGGGGTCACGGCCGTGAAACGGTAGGGCCGAGCCAGCGCGTCCACGTGGGGGCTGCCAGCCAGGCCCGGCACCGCCACGAAAACCTGCGAAGGCGGAGGGTGAAGCCAGACAGCTGTCACCAAAAGGAATAACACTAACGGAAACCGTCAAGGAGGCATCGATCACATGCTCGCAAGTCCTTGAAAAAAGTAGAAAGGCTGCTGCGGCGGGCTCTGTCACCAATGCCCGGCCGCTGTGCGGCCCATTCTATGTTACAGGAACCGACTTCACTGCAGCTGTGCAACACAATGTCGTGCCGCGGCCGGGCTGATGGCATCTGCTAGCGCTTCCCTGCATGTCTTATGCCCCCGTAGGTACCGCCACGTCCAGGGCTGCGTCTGCTGCAGGACGCACCTGCGCCACAAACTGGTCCCGGATGGGGTTGCGCTCGAAGATGTGCACGGCGATGGACTCCGGGAAGCGGCTGACTTGGACGCTATTGTAATAGGTAAACGGATGCGAGCGACGTCAGTTAAGGCTGTACCACCGTATAACAGCGCTACCATGAACCCGAAACCGGGGAAGACAAGTGCAGTGGCAGGCACGTGCGGTGCCGCGTCTGGGTCAGGCATATCGTACCCCTGCCATCCTCACAGCTTCTCACGGACGCACGGCGTGGGTGCACCACGCCCACCGTCACATGCACTCAGGTATGGGCAAGGGCTTGTGCCCCTGCCGTGCATTCATCTCGTCCAAGGTCAAACGCAAAACACAAGTTCACCGCTGCACCGACCTGTAAATGTCCTTGAACTCGCCCACAAAGTTGTCTCCCAGGTTGGTCACGTCCGAGGCGTCCACGTAGTGGCCGTTGACGAACAGGCGGATGTAATACCTGGCACGCGCACGGAGGAGTGTTGAAGGGGTCCGGCATCAGCGACATGCTGGTGGTGGGACTTTGGGGTTTGCCGCGTTCCTCGTTTGTATGACCTCGCTGGATGGGCCAACTCTACCCGTCCCCTGAACCCATGCCCGTTTCCTACATTCCCCTTCCCTTTGCGCAGCGTCTCACGGAGGCATACGCGTTTTGAGACGACATCAACCCTGACGTGCAGTTCGACGCCTGGGAAGACGTACCTATGCGTTCGTACGGCCGGAACAGCCCGCACGGAGCCCCCGCACGTACCTGCCCTTGCCGCCATTCTTGAGGCTAGGCTTGGGCGGCGGTGGCTGCGTAAGTGGGACCGGCATTCCCGGCTGCTGCATCTGGTCCTGGCCCGGGGCCTGCGGCAAGGCTTGGGGACCCATGCCTGGCTGCAGCGGCATATACGGCTGCTGAAACATGCCCCGTTGCTGCTGCTGCTGTTGCAGTGACAGCTGGCCGTCTGGGTTGATGGTGAGGATGGGCACGAGGTGCGGCATCCGGCTGACGCAGACCTGCGGGGGTAGGGGAAAGGAGGAAAGTAAGGAGGCTACTCGATCGCGAGCTTTCTGCTTCCTTGCCAACTTAGGACTCAAGTGCCCTGCGCTTTGAAATCGTGTCCTACATCCGTGCACCGCCACTGTTGCGTACGCCATGCCGCGAAGGGGCCGCACCCACGGCCCGCACCTGGCCTGCCCTGACCATCTCCGCCGCCTTCTGCTGCAGCTCGTACAGCTCCTCAGCCGTTGCTGCGATCCGCCGCGGCGCCCGGCCCAGCAGCGCCAGCCTCTCCTCCAGCGCCTTGACCTCGGGGTCCTCCGGGTCCGCAGACGGGCGATTCTGCGTCGCAGCGAACGCCCGGCAACAGAGGCACCTGGAGTGAAGACGGTGAGCCGCTGACTGTGCCTGAGGCAATGTTGCTAAAGCACGGCCACTTGGACGGGGAAAACCGTCGCGCATGATCCATGGCTTCATATAGCGCCCAGCACGTGGGTCCAGCATAGGGCCCTATCAACATAATCAATCAGTCACACGCACCTTTAACGTTTCCAGCCGAGTTGTCGCCTCCGTCAGCGCCGCCCCGTGCGCCGCACACATGGTCTCGCAGCGCCGCAGCCGGAACGCGTACTGCTGCTGCTGCGCCGCGGCCTGCTGCTGCTGCTGCCCGCCGTAGATTCCCATTCCCATACCCATGCCCATGCCGCCCATCGCGCCCGGCATCCCCGGCTGCGCTGGTGCGTTGCTGACGGGCAGCAGCGGCAGCTCGGCGTACTCGGGCACCGGCAGCGGGTCGGGGAACTTGGGCAGCCCCGCGACCTCCTCCAGCTCCGCCGCCACCAGCATCACGTCAAGCCGCTCCCGCGTCAGCACGCCCTGCCGTACATGGGTGCCAGACGTCAAGATAGGAGGGTCATAACTACATAAGCCGATCGATTACGTTCAGGACCTGCTGTGGGTGGTTGAATGTATGGATTGGTTGTGAATGCACAAAGGGTCCTCAGTAAGCCAGCCAGGTTCCGTGCTTTCCCTGTGCTTTCCCAGGAGGGCGCCAGGTCGCCTTGCTGGGCACGGCCCAACCCAGATGGGACCCACGCGCTCCGGGTGCCCCAGTGTCACACCCTCACAGGCAACGAACGATAGGTACGCAACATGCGGGTTAAGCGCAACGCCTGCCCCCACGCCCCACCCCCACCTGCTTCCATGCCATCTCTAGCGGCGGCTTGGTCTGCACGGTCAGCTCCAGGTTGGTCAGGGCGTAGCCCTGCTGCTGCCGCACGGTCTGCAGTTGGCCGTACAGGCGCTCCATGGCGCGCACGGCCCGCGTCAGCAGCGCCTCCTCCTCCTCCTTGAGCTGTCGCAGCTCGGCCACCTGCGCATGGACCACGGCGTGCCCATGTCGTGTCAGAGAATGTGAAGCCAGCCGGGTGCGGATCCTTCTGGCAACCTCTTAGTAGCGACGTATTCGTTCCCGCTTTCTACAGGACGCTGGCTCGCGCCCGCCATCCCCGCACGAAACCGCCAACCACTTCTCCGTAACGCATCAACCGCCCACTTGAAAATCGAGACCTCCATCAGACGGCCCCCCAATCTCCGGTAGTTGCGGCACACCCAGCCCACCAGGCCCCCATGCCCCTCCACCGCACCTCTCGTTCAATCTTGGCCAGCATGGCGTAAGCGTCGAGGACGTCGTCCACGGCCGCCTCCGTCGCCTGCATTAATATCGTGCACGCAGTATGAACACATGCGGTTACGCAGCAATCGCTGAATAACTCTAGGCACAGACATTGCAACTGTTGAGGAAACGACAGTGCACAGGGCAGGGCGCGCGCGGACGCACCTGCAGCGCAAAGAGCTTCTCCCGGGCGCCCAGCAGCGAGTCCTCCAGCGCCGCCAGCCGGTTGGCGTAGTACATGACCAGCCCCACCGCTTCACGCTGCTTCAGCTCGCGGAACAGCGCCAGCAGGCGAGCAGCCTGGGGACACAACCCGGCAACAAAAGGGTGCCGAAAGCCTCATCCTCGGAAGATCATCGGAATCAGGGGACTGGAAGAGGCGAGGCCGGGTGGGGCTTCGCCGTGCGCCTTCAGTGCCGCGCAGAGGGCATGTTGACGACAGCTACGTCCACCTGCATGACGGTCTGCGTCGCCCCGGGTAGGCATCGCGGCGCCCCCCGACAGAAACGGGTAGATGCCCCCGCCCCGCATTCCCCTTCCTCCCCATCCCGCCCACCAGCCCACCAGCAGGTCCTCCTGCGCCATGGCAGGGTGCACCAGGAACTCCAGCCGACCCAGCTCGATGTCCAGACGGTACAGCCGCTGCCCGCCGCGCAGCGACGCCGCCGACTCCACCATGGGCCGCCGCACGTACGTTCGGTTCATCTCCTTGTCCTGGTCGTAGCGCCTAGCGGGCCGCTCCCGGTCGAGCTGAGGGTGGCGGGATGAGGAGGCGGATACGGTGAGGGTGGGGTGGCGGGTGGGGCTGCTGGTCAGCAGGGCTTCAGGTGGCCGACACAGGCGGTTGGACGCAGAACGGCTGGCCACCACGCGCGACGGACGTTGGTGCATCACTGCTCAAGGAAGCTGAACCCTCCAGGCAAGTCAGGTCCACAGGACATTAACTGCAGCCCCATACATGTGGCCGTGCACGTTCCCCCGGCAAATGCAGGAGGCCGCACCTTCAGCGGATTCGGTACATACACCATAAGGCCGTTCTCGTCCAGCCACTGGTACGCAAACATGGGGTCCTGGATGGGAGTAGGCCCGGCTGCGGCCGCAGCGGCCGCAGCAGCTGCAGCGGCATCCTCCGGCCCCGGCCCTGTGACCGTCAGTGCACCGTCAGGGGCCCCGGGCGCGCCCGTCTGGACCGGGTCCGGCTGCTGGGGCTGCTGGGCTGGCGGCTGCCCCTCGGCTCCGGGTGAGCCCAGGAGCGCCTCCTGCGCCTGTCCCGGCTGCGGCGGGGTCCCAGGCGGCGGCAGGCGCAGCACCTCCGACTGCGGGACGTCGCCGGGTGCACCCGGTGCAGGCGTCCCGTCGGCATTGGCACCCTCCGGCTCTTCCGTCACGGTGGGCAGCGCACCTGCACACACGGCAGTCGTCAGCGGAACTGGTTCTGGCTACAGTCAAGACGCGCTATGTTCAAGGAAACTTCCTTGAACATAGCGGGACGGAACGGGCCTGTTCAGACGGTATGCAAAGCACAAGGGGCCTGGAAAGCAGCCTTCCCATGCGTGGAATACCCAGGCGCGTATCTTACCCACTGTCAGTTGTTGCTGCTGCTGTTGTTGCTGCTGTTGCTGTTGTTGTTGCTGCTGCATAAGGTTGGCCACCAGCAGCTCGGCCGCGGCAGCATTCCCGCCCGCCATCTCCACCAACAGAGCCCTGCAGGGAAAGGAGGTGAATACGTCGGCGCGGGCCGAGTGCAATCAAGGCCGACACGGCGCAGCCGCAGCTGCAAGGACCTCCACCCCACCACAGCCGACTCCCCGTGCCGTGCACATGCCAAGCCGACCCAGATGCCTCCGTGACCCGTTGTGCACAAGCCTCAAGCATACATGCCATACGAAGCCGGCCGCAAGGCGACAATCCACATCCAGTATCATTATCGGGCTGCGACCTACTTGTCAAGGGTTGCCGCGCGCGCGATGCGCTGCTCCGCCTTGTTGAGCGAGTGCTCCGACAGCACGCACTGGCGCTCGCGGTACAGGCCCAGCTCCTCGCGCAGGAAGCGCCCCTCGCGCTCCGCCGCCGTGCGCGCCGGCAGCGGCAGCGGCCGCCCGCCCAGCCGGCCCACCTCGAAGTTGAGCAGGATGCTGGCAGCGACGGCAGGCGGCTCCTCGCGCAGCTGCGCACCCGGGGGGACATTGGGTTAGAAGGGCAGCCCGTTGATGGGGCAACTTGGGCGCGCAACCAGCCGGGCAAGCACGGACAGGAAGGGCATGGAGGGGGAGAGAGAGCGAGGAGCAGATATGCCGTACCGTAGAAGCTTTCATTTGACCGTCATGTACCTTTTCGCTGCCTAGCACTCCCCACGCCCACCCTTCTTGCGTACGTTGATATGCGGCGTGCCAGCCGCATGTCATGGCGGACTATCCCCCACTTATGCCCTGCAGCACTTCCCTCGTAGTACTCGGCCCCACAGATCCCCCTGGTCCTTGTCATTGGCTTCACACTCTGGTGACATTTTCGCTCCACACCGAACTACGGTAAGCTGTATCCGAGGTGTCGGCACCACAGTTGTGCATTCCCCCACACCTGAAAGCTGTTTTCGTATGAGACCATGGCAACTTGCAGCGTGTCCTTCTCCGCTGCATTCTGCATCAAGCCTTCTGGCGGCTCCTGCCCCGCACCGCCCTGCGACGCGGATCCCGCCTGAGATGCCGGTCCCTGCTGCCCCTCCTGCGGGGTTTGCGCCGAGCCCGCCTCGGGATCATCCGGGTTTGTGGCTGCCCCCGGGGTCCCCGGCGGGGCCTGCTGCTGCTGCGCCGTATCGCCGGCACCTGCGGCAGCACCATTGCCAGCCAAATGCTTAGAATACTTCGCAGCAAACCTGGCCTTGCAACCAGGTTCTTGGAAGCCACACGATGAAGGGCGCATAGCCCGCCTTCGCACCTCTTCGAAAGAAGCTGAAGAGGCTCCGGCGCACGGGGGCTGCGCTTGGAGGGGGCGTGCTGCCCCCGGCCGCGGGGGCTGGTGAGGCCTGAGGCTGCGGCTGACTCCCCGGTGTAGTCGGCATCTGTGCCTGCAGTAGCTGCGGGCTGGATGGTGGCGGGGCCGATTGTGGCACCTGCTCGGTTGACCCGGCAGGCTGCTGCAGCCCTGGGCCGGGTGCAGGCGCGTAAACAGGCATCTGCTGGCCCTGGTATGGACCTATCGGCGTAGCCATTTGGCGAGCGGCTCGTGCAGCACTCTAGGCCGCTACATGGACTCGAGGTGTTTGACTATCAGGGAGCGAAACAGTAATTCGCTGAGCATATTCGTGTGCAGCCGCTCTTGTGTTCCTGCGCTTGCTGGCCTTACTGAGCCTTCGGTCAGTTACCGATCATGAATCCAGTTCCGCGTAACGTTCAACTACTTTTGTGTCGAGCCTGTGCGTACACTTGCATTCTTCTGGAGTTTTGTGGCTTGTCAGTCGGTCTGCAGACAACTGCTATGTGAATCTGAAGGCAAAGTTGGGCTTCACCTGTCATGCTGCCTGTGAGTTGCTGCCGCCGGCCGGAAGATATGCATTTGTCTCCAGGAATTGCTGCAGGTATATCTGCCACTCCCTCTTATATACGAGGATGCCGGAAGCCCCCCTCGACGTGCATGTCCAGGGTCGGGGCGATGGTGGACACGCCAAACATAGGAGGGTCTGCATGCAAGCCGATGCACGACATGGAACGCGAAAACCTGCGACATAGAAGTAACACCTCTGCGTGTCGACGGAGCACCGACACGCTTCCTGCGCAGCAACACCTGTGGCGACGACTGCCCGCGACTGCTTCGAGCGCAGACGGTACCTGACTCCATGTTTCTGTCATAAACTCCAGGTCTGTATTAC
>LSYV01000010.1:1592341-1612106 GCA_001584585.1 Gonium pectorale | reverse complement strand
TTTTTGCCGATGCCGCGCCTCCCGGTGGTCCTGTGCATGTATGGACCACATGGCCTAGTGGTTTGACGGGTTTATTAGCCCGAACCGGCCAAGTCCCTGGCTGACTGTGTTCCCAAGCCCAGCCCGTGGCCCCGACCCGGCCCGAACGTCCGACTGGGAGAGACAAGGTGCTGCTGGCGATGTGTGGGTCGCCGGGGGCGGCAGTGGGCGCATGCGTGGAGGCGGCCGCGAAGAAGCTGTGAGCCCATCCCACCGCCCGGCCCGTGCATACCAGATGCGATGATGAAGCGAGGAGGGTGACATGGTGGATAGGAGCGCCAGCGGTCGGTAGAAGGGAGGTCCAGGTTCGCAGCCGCCGGGGGCCCAGCGCCTATCACAGGAAAACAACCCGCAGAGGAACCGAACCCGACCGCGCGAGCGACTAATACTCACCTATACCAGAGGAAAAAGCGGACGGGACCCAGGGGGAGCGTCCCGTCGGGGGCATGCGAAGGAGGAGGCGGAAAACGTCAGTGGAGCGCTAAAGGGGCCGAGCGGACAGCGGGGTGGGGTGGGGCGGGGCGGGGGTTGATGCCGCACGCGGAGTCGCAAGGAAGCAGCAGGGGCTGGCAGAGGACGCTGGGAAGGGGGTGATGGACCATGAACCGGGTCGCGTCGCAGAACGCCGAGTAACATACGGGATGGATGAAGTAGGAAGGGGCAACGGCAGGAAGTGGGGCGGGTTGGCGCGGTAACCCTGGATGCGGACCGCAAGCACGGGGTAGGTCAAACGACGAGTCAGTTGCGGACGGGGGGATAGTGGGTATGATAGGCATTCTCAATAGAGAAGCCTGGGGCGCATGATTAAAACAACTGGGAGCCGAGGGCTGAGAGCTGAGCGGACGGAGGGACGGAGCGCCGACTGGCCATCCCTGGCTACAGTTCTCAGGCGTGTCAGCCCCACCACCACCCACCCACCCACCCACCCACTCACCCACTCACCCACCGACCCAGGTCGGGGTCCAGAGTCACCATTGCCGCCTCCGCCGTCGCCGCAGCCGCGGCGGCTGCGCCGTCACGGCTCACGTTCGCGCTCATGGCACCCCTCTGCACCGTCCTGCCGCATTCCCGCCCCCCCACCCCAACACACGAGACGAGCCCTCTCCCTGCCCTGCCTCCCGTAGCTGCACTTGCATGCCGTCACACGCAGGAGCAGGGGAAACTTACTTTTGGACCGATCCGCTCATCTCCCTTTTCTCCGACTCGCTGATGGGCAGGCTGTCGAGCTGTTGGGAAGGGACGGGGAGGGCAGGCAGGGAGGGGAGGGGAGTGACTCGGCTACTCAGGGAAGGGGAGTCACTGCAGGGGAGGGAAGGGGGACGCGCGGGGGAGTGCAGGGAGGCGGGGAGGGATAGGGCCGGAGTTTGATGCGACACGGGTTTGAAGAGATATAGCTGGCAGCGTTCTAAGCGTCGGGTGCAAGAATGCGGGGCCGAAGGCAACGGCAGCTTCCGAATCCAGATCGCCGCCGAAGCCGGGGCAACGGAGCAGAGCTGTGCGCGTATCGTGTGGGGACTCCCATCAGGGCGGCGTGGGGATAATGAAGGGCTTTGAATAAAGGGACCACGACGCGGGGGAGGTGGTGTGGGACGTGGTGGCGTGGGGGAGGTTACGGGCACAGACCCGAGGACAAGGACTTCAAGCGCACGTCTGGCGAAGTGGCACCGCCGCTGCGCCGATTGCGGCAGTAGAGCTGTTGGGGTGCGGGGGAGGGAGCAACGGCCAGCGGCAGGGCGTACTGCCCAGGTTCCGCCTTGCGGACGAGGAGCTGGCCCAGCTTACCGGAGCCCCGGCTGCGCCAAACGTTTGAATTCGGAGACGAGCACGGCATCGCCCGCCCGCACCCACCCACCCGCCCGCCGCGGGGCAACAGCGAGTGCAGCGCTCACGCCCCGACTCGGGGTGGCGTGAGCATGCCTGCCTGGCTCCCAGGTCCGCCCTCCCCGGGGAGGGGGGCGGGTGCCGTGGCGCCACACGGCCGCGCACGGAGGCATACCGCAGCGTGGTACAGCCCCACCAGGCAGCCTCATTCGCGGCAATGCGCCGCCCTCCCCCTCCCTCTCCCACCCCTCTTCTCCCCCTCCCTCTCTCTCTCGCGCGCTCTCCTACCAGCGACGACGTGATCCGGTCGATCTGCTCGGGCTGGACGTTCTGCAGGCTCTCCAGCGCGATCGCGTAGTTGGGCCGGTCCGTCTCGTCGTCCATGCCGCCGCCGCGCCGCCGCCAGCGCCACACGTCCGACAGGATGAGCTGCGCGGCCTGCGGGTGTGCGCGCACCGGAGATGGATGGGGGGAGGGCGGTGAGGGAGTGAAATGAGTGAGGGGCTCGTGTCTTGGCTCGAGTCAGGTGGAGGGCGCGACAGGAGGGCGCAGGACCCGGGGGGGAGGGGTGCAGCCTAGGGAGAGGCAGGGACTTCACAACAGGGGGAAAGAGAGGGAGTGAGGGCAGCAAGGAGCAGGGAGGGACGCTTCCTCCCATACCGAGTCCCGGCCATTCGGCCCGTCTCCATACTGAGACCGTCTCCATACTGAACTTCAGCGTCACGCGTTGCGACCCGTTTCCCACCTGTAATACCTCCCTCTAATCCCGCGGCGCCACCTTTACAGCTCGCCATTGTCGCCACCCCCTCCTTTGGACCCTAATGCTCTTTGGGGTCCCGCTCAGCCGCTGGGGCAAGGAAGGAACCCTAGTCTTCACGGGTCCAGGTCGCTGTATTTGGTACAACTGGAGACCGGTTCGCACGCGCTGTCAACCGTGTGTTCCTGGTGAGGCCCCGCGCACCGCTTCAGGCCCTCTGTCTCCGCCTGCAGAACAATAGAACCCTGTGCCTGCCTGTTCTCGCACCAGGCCGCCTGCCACCTTCCCTACCCCGAGCCCACTCCCTGTCATTCCCCATCCACAGGCCATCTCCCACCTTGAGCCCCTCAAGGTCGGTGATGGCCTCCTCCTGGCCCGACACCATCTGCTCCACCACCGCCTGCAGTCGGAGTTGGGGGGAGGCGCTCAGAGGACTGGAAGGCATTCTCACTAACGATGCCTGAGGCGCATGCCGTTCCAAACCACCGAGGGCGCATGCGGTCGGGTGGGGGTGCACGGGTAGCAGAGATGGGAGGCGGGTCGCGCCGCGGGACGCCGGACCGCCATGAAGCCGAGTGGTCTCGTGTCGATCTGGGCGTACGGCTTGCGGGGCGATGCAGAGAGGATGGGGTGGAGCGCAGGGCGCCCCGCCTCGTGGGGGTGCCGGGGTCGTGGCGGCTGCGCGCCCGGCCGGGGTCGGCCCGCACGCTGATATGCTCAGACGCGCACGCACACACACACGCACACACACGCGAATTCTGGGCCGCATTGGGGGCTACGGTGGTGGTCGCCGCCGAACTGACATGCAGGCAGGGACATCACCCCTTCGACTACCTTGGGAACTGGGTCCTACAACGACATCATCACTTTCGCGCTTACGCTCGTCGTATGCGTTGTTCCTTTTCAACACACACGCACACCCAGATTGGCCAACCGATGTTCTGCTTTATTGTCTGTTTGCAGAGCTGTATGAGCACGCAGTTGCGCATGTCGGACACCCCCAGGTTTGGAGCCCCTCACTGCGGACCAGAGAGACCAAGCCGTGCTGTACACAGCGCCAGGACTGACGCGGAGCCCGTGGTTACGGCTCAGGGTACGGGCAAGATATGATTTGTGACAAAGACACACACCACCGCTGGCCACTCGAAGCTCCCGTGTCACGCAACGCAACCGCAGGCCGTGCGTGACGCGTACCCGCCCCAGCTCCCCCCCCCGCCAGGTGTCCGCGACGCGACCCGTTTCCCTTCTTTAGCACCCCTCGGTAAACTCGCTGGGCCCCGGCCCAACGATGGGGTGCGGGGATCAGACCAGCCACGGTCAGACCCATCCAGCAGCGCCGCGCCCTGGGGCCGCTGGCCGGTGGTCCCTCACCTTGGCGCGCGAGAGGTCAAAGTCCTTGGCCACGCCGGCGGGCGGCTTCACCACGTAGGTGAAGTAGCCGCGGACGTCGCTGCGGGGGAAGTCCAGGCCTGCAGGGAGTGGCCGGGTTGAGCCAAGGCGGTGACACGAGGGGGGAGGGGGGGACGATTGTGGATCCGTGTGCTGTGCTGGGCGATGACGGGTACAGCATGGTAGCACGGGCAGCACGGGGAAGCGTGGGGCACTGAGGTGCGGCGGCGAAGGGAGGAGGAGCAATGACGGGTACAGCATGGTAGCAAGTGCACGTTCGTACACAGGGGCAGCGTAATATTCATGGGCAAGCGTGGGGTCCGAGTCCCGGCCGCGACGGGAGGAGGAGGAGCAATGGGGACATTGGGAACCGGGTCACAACACGCCGGGACGCCGAGCCGCAGTGAGCATGAGGAACCGGGTGTCGGTCTCGACGTGCGGGAGGCAACCTGGTGGAGGAGGATATGTTGCGCGACGGGACCGCCCACACAGTGCGAGCGGGCGGGTGGCTGCCCCACCGCCGTGCCCAAAGCCCCACCCTGCTATTGCCGCTGTTCGCTGTACTTCACACTGGACACTGGACCTTGTCCGGCCCGCTTACCTGTCCCCTCACTCCACCGCAGCCCAGGTGGTTTGCGCATTGGACGGATGTAGGATCCCTCCCGGGCGCTCGTGGCAATGTATCCTCCCTACCCCTCCCCAGGCCGCCTGCCAGCCAGCCCCCATCGTGCATCTCCCTCCCTACACACCTCCCAGGTCCCGCGCCCCCTCCTGCAGCTCCCACACATCATCCCCCTACACACACACCTCCCAGTCGTATGCGTTGTTCCTCTTCAACACACCTCCCAGAAATCTATAGAACTGTTTTGAGCATACCGTTACGCATACATAACACACCTCCCAGGCCCCCGCCATCCTGCATCTCTCACCCAGCGCCCATCCCAGCCCGCCCCCGCCCCCGGCCCCACCCTGCAGCTCCATCATGACCGTCTTGCAGCCCTTCAGGAGGTCCGCCCGCTGCTCCGCCGGGTCCTTGGCGGCCTTGGATGATGGGGGAGAGGCGCCCTGCATGGGCGGGGCCGGCACAGGCGGGTGGGGGTCAGAATGGCGGGGGGGGGAGGCGCGTCGGGGCCTTTCGTGCCCACAGAATGTGGTTTCGCGGCGCGTTGGGTATCCACGGCCCCGGTCAGCACCAGGCAACGGATCCAAGAAGGGGGGGCCGGATGCCACCAGCGGACCGGGGCTCACGACGAGGACGGAGGCGTGGCGCCTGGTGCCGGGCTGAGCGGGGGCTGTGGGGCTCGCCTGGGTGCAGGCACGCCAGGTGCTGGCTGCGGGGCGGCCGGACCCCGAGCGCGAGTGCAGAGCAGGGCAGGTCCAGCAGATCCCAGCCCGGCCTGGGGCGGTGGGGGTGGCGGCCGCCGGCCACACGCAGAGGCGCGTGTGCGCCGCCAGTGTCCGTGCGGCGGCGCAACCTTCAGGCCGTTTACGCGGTGTGATTTATTGAGCAGTGACTGCGGTCTAGGGTGCACTGGGCGCGCCTTGCTGCCGGCCGGCGCAGGGTTCCCCTCGGCACGAGGGCCGGGACGCGGGAGAGGGGGCACGAGGGGGCCACCTGCGCTGCTGGCGTGCCGCGGCGCGTGGCGCTGCAGTCTGCCCGCTATGCCATCAGTGGCTTACTGTGGGAGTGTGCTGCGATCTTCCAGGACCCAACCCAGAAGTGGTGCCCCAGCTGCGATGCGCCGCCCAGCCGCGAATCGCAGCAGGGGCCGCCGCAAGGGAGGTTGCGACTCGACGCGCCTCGCAGTGTGATGCTCTTAGGATAGCCGGCTGCGCTGCCCATTGGCGTCTCCACTCGCTCCTGGTGCTGAGGTGGCAATGCCCCTGCCAGATGTCTGTTGTGAAACCCAAACCCGCTCACCCCACACCGACCCCACCTGCCTGCCGACCACCCGGAGAGCCATGCGTCGGGGGCTGGCCACATTGACGGACCTAGAAGCGCGGAAAGCAACTGTTGGGGCGCATCGCCCCACTGTTGGCGATGCTAGAGACCACATTCTGCGTTTGTGCTGCTCCGTGTTCTAGCCTCTGCGGTATCATGCGGTAAATAAACGTTCTATTATAGTATACATTGTGGCAAGTTTGCAAGCTCAGTTGCAATCCGAGGGCCTTATTGCCCGAATTCTTTGTGGCCGAATTCTGCGCCGGGCATCGGTCCTGTTGTTTGCCCTGCTTTAGAGGAGACAATTGGCCAGCAGGGTAGTGCGGCCACCTCGAATTAACCTAGGCCGCCACATAAAATATGGCCACTATCACGGCCCCTACGGCCACCCGCGGTGCCACCGCGCGGTCGCAGCCCAAGGTGGCTGCTGGCAGCATCAGCAGCCTGCGTATTCGCCCGTTCACGCGGGTCAGCCGGAGCGTGGCTGGAGTGCCCCGGCAGCAGGTTGTGGTCCGGGCTGCAGAGCCGGAGACCGTGGTGGAGGAGGAGTTCAGCTTCAGCTACTCCGACGCTAAGAAGGCCAATGAGTACCAGCCCAGCGACGTTGAGGCGGCCCTTCGCTTCTATGAGGGAGACGGCGACGCCCCCGGCGACGCGAACAGCGAGTTTGTGGAGAACCCGTTCGGCATTGAGGACGCCTCCTTCTTCGACGACATTGACAACAACGAGGCCTATGATGACGAGTTCATTTGCGCTGGTATCCCCGAGGCCGCGCCCAAGCAGCGCCAGGGCGCGCCTCGCGGCGGCCAGGGAGCCGAGGCCGAGGGCGACTCTGACGAGTTCGCTGCTGCTCGCGAGGCCGACAAGCTGAAGCAGATTGAGGAGCAGATGGTGCTGGACGCTGAGCTGCAGGATTCTGGGCTGGACCAGGAGGTTGAGGGCACCTACAAGGCGGTCGGCCCCGCTGTTTGGGACTGGATGTCTGATGTCCAGGCGGACGACGACGATGAGGAGGTTAACTCTGTTGCTGGATCGGGCACCAGGAGCATGACTGCTAACGTCCTGGCGGCTCTGCCCAGCGATGAGGAGGTCTTCTTCGACCTGCGCAACGCCAACCTGCAGGACATTCCCCAGGAGGAGCGCGAGATGATCGATTTCCTGCTCGACGACTTTGATATTGAGAATGAGATCAAGGCCGTGCCTGAGTCGGCCGACGAGCTGTCGGATGTGCCGGAGTTCACGGCGCTGACCGACGGCGACGTCGAGCGCATTGACGCGCTGCTCGGCGAGGACCTGTCGCTGCCGGACCTGGACCTGTCGGAGCTGGCGGACGTGGGCGAGATTGTGGACGACGGCCTGACCATGTCGGATGAGGCCGTGGAGAAGTATGTGGCCAGCCTGAAGACCGCTGAGGCTGCTGAGCTGTCGGAGGAGCAGGTGCGCCAGCCGGCAGCGCAGCCATGGGTCGATACGGGAGTGCTGGGGCAGCCACGGGAGCAGCGGCAGCTCTGCGGGTACAGGGGTGGGGGTAGCTGGGCTCGGTCGCGGCGGGAGTTCGGCGCCAGCGTTGACAGCAGCATAAATGTATTGTTGGCGGCATGGCACGGAGCTGGAACGTGTGGCTACATACATCGTGGCAGTTTCTGGGTTGATGGTTGCTTAGGTACACTGGGGAAAGGCGCATGTGCTGACCTACAAATGCGCCTCTTGGCGCCGTGTCGCACACAGGGGGCTGTGTGCATCCACCCTCCCACTCCCGCCCAGCTCCGCAGCATCGATAGCCCGCAAAATCGTACTCCTACCCTCAACCGCCCCCCCCCCGGTCCCCTCCCCTCTCCGTATTCCTCCTTGCCCCTCCCCCACCCACCTCCGCCAACCCAGATCAAGGAGCTGTTCGCCGACGAGCCGCTCCAGGTTGTGGACCTGGACGCCGAGGCGCCCGTTAGCCTGGACGACGTGGACCTGACTGAGCCCACGATCACGCCCCTGGCGGACAGCGATCTGGCCATCGAGGCCTTCGAGGTGAGTCCGCACCGGGGGGGGCAGTCTGGCGATTGGTGGCCTGCTGCGTCTGCGAGCGGACCCTGTGGGCTGGCGGGAGAGGGCATGCAGGGGTCACTGGTGGGGCGGGCGAGCGACGTGGGGGGCGGTGTAGGGTAACAACCCAGGAGGGTGGGGAGGAGCGGCCTGGGAGCTGTGGCTACGCAGAGCTCTGCGAGTATGAACGCCCCGCTGGTGCGTGTCGAGTGGAGGAGCCGGCTTGGGCATCTGCCCCGTGGGGTCTGGAGGTGCGCAGCTAGCCCGGGTAAGGGGCTGGAGGGCGAGAGCGCAGCTGTGCGGCGGTGGAATCCGTCGCGATACTACCGAAAGCCTCTCAGGTGTACATGGCGTACCCAGCCGCGGCTAGATTGAACTCCTGTCGACGCCAGAATGTTTACATCCCGCGTCTTCCACGCCTCGACAGGACAAGCTGGAGGAGGTTGGTGACGTGGAGGAGTTCCGCGCTGAGCTGCTGGCGCTGCGCTCCATGCCGGAGGCCGTCCTGGACGCCAGCCTGACTGACGGGCTGGATGTGCTGGACGAGTACCTCAAGGTGGGGCGAGCTGTGGATATGGGAGGGCAGGGCGACCCACCGCTGCGTTTTTGGCAGTGGGGAATGTCCCCTGCCCAGCTGGCGTGGGGGGGGGCGCGAGGGTCAGAAGCGTAGGTAAGCGTGAGGGTCAGAAGCCAGGATATGGAGTCTGTAGGTGACGGGACTCTATGCGCTCATGTCGATGAATACCGCTTTCCAGCAGCACTATCTAGGTTTGGGTTGGGTGGGACATGTGATGGCGGGCAGTGGGAGTTCACTGGGTGTGGGCCTGCGGATGAACAACATGGCACGTCCCATGGTCACGTTGCGAATCACTCTCGCGGATTAAAAGTTACGTGCAAACCCGACTTAATGTGCCTCGTCGGCCTCGGACTGCAAGCTCACTCGCTGGCGTAAGGGTTGTGTTGTGCGGCCCCCTTGCCAGCTCTGCCAGCGCGGCATCGCAGACGCACTCCGCTTCCCGTTCACATCGTCTCCCAATCCAGTCCAACCCAGCACCGAACTAACCCTGGCCATGTTATAATATCCCTCAAATCCTTTTCCGCGTCACCTCGTGGCCGTGTGCGGAGCTGTCCCCCTCCATCGCACGCTCCTGTCAATCCCTATAATGTCAATACCGCCATTGTACGCACGGCACCGTTTCCTCCTCAACGCACACCTGCCGTCCGCCCCGTCCGCCCACTCTCCACAGGCCACCGAGGAGTTCGTGGTGGCTGAGGAGGCCCGCAAGGCCGAGCTGGCCGCTGCCGTGGTCCGCGGCGAGCTGTCTGCCGACGTGCTGGACGAGGAGGACGGCGACTTCGTGGACGTGGAGACGGAGCTGCTGATGCCCGACGACTTCGAGGACTATGAGGACGGCGCCGATGACTTCGAGGACGATGGCGAGAACTGGCAGGAGCGCATCATTGAGCTCAGCCGCGTCACCAAGGTGGGTTTGACGCACGCGGGCGGGCGGGCCGGGAGCGCTGGTGTAGGGATCACTGGGACTCGCGACTGTGGTTGGGCTGACCCCGGTCTAAGGCGAAGCCACGCGCCAGCCTCGGACTTCGCCCCAACCCGTACCCTCATCCCACCTCTGTCCCTGCTCCCCGCCCCGTCTCGCCCCGTCCGCTCCGCAGGTCGTCAAGGGTGGCAAGCTGATGGGCTTCCGCTGCACCGCCGTGGTCGGCAACGGCAACGGCCTGGTGGGCGTCGGCTGCCAGGCCGGCCGCGAGGTGGCCACCGCCGTCAAGCGCGCGCTGGTGGATGCCAAGAAGAGCGTCGTGCGCGTGCCCCTGGTGGGCGCCGGCACCGTGCCCCACCGCGTGGAGGCCAAGTTCAACGCCGCCCGCTGCGTGGTGCTCCCCGCCGCCGACGGTACCGGTGTGCTGGCGGGCGGTGCCATCCGCTCGGTGCTGGAGCTGGCGGGCGTGCAGAACGTGCTCGCCAAGCGCCTGGGCTGCCGCAGCCTGCTGAACAATGCCCGCTGCGCCGTTGCCGCCCTGGAGCAGCTGCGCACGCTCCAAGAGGTCGCCAAGGCGCGCGGCGTGCCCATGGAGCGCCTGCTGCTGCCGCAGTAAGGGACCAGCCCCGGGCCATGGAGGGCTCTGGCTGTCGCTGCTTCCCGGCAGCCCGCAAGAGCGGGTGACGGGGGTGGAAGTGGCGGGCTCGCCGCGCCGCTGCTGGACGGCATGGAGTAGCTTGCTAGCGGCATCACGGTCGGGGACCGCGCGCACAGGCTTGTTAGTGCGGCTGTGGTGGCCAAGGCAGCACGCTTTGCCGTAGCGTGACCGTGGATGACGCTGACGCTTCAGTGCCCTGCGGCCGATTCCGGGCTCCCTTGGCGCGGTGAACGCGGACTGCCGTCTGGCGGGGTGAGGCGCGGCGCGGAGACGGGTGTGTGGGGAGGGGCAGTGGCCCGTGTTGCGCTCCCTGTTGGGCGGCGACTGGGGGACTGTTCCTGAGCTGCTGCCTGGTGAGTGAGGAATGGGTTTGGGCCTTCTGCTTTGGGTACCAGTGGTTGCCGCAAATGAGAGAAACGTGGGAAAACTGTGAAGGGAACGAGACGAGGGCTGCTTGCCGCATCTGCAGGCGACCGTCTACGGCGCTTGTCTTGCCCCTGGGCTCTCGCCGTTGCTCCCTGTGGAATGAGGTGGAGGAGTAGCACTAGGTCGTGCGGCGCTGGGAGCGGGCCGTGATGGCGTTGCGCTGTCCCGGCCTTTGCCCGGTCGCAGCATCCAACTCAATGGTTCGTTGCGCCTGGAGGAGGCGGCGTTCAATTTTGGCTCCGCCATGGGATTGCGCGCTTAACTTGCATGGGGCACCGCTGCCGGCTGTCGCCTTTCCCCGGCGCGGCGCCATTTGAGCATATGCGTGGGCGGTGGAGAGCCGGCTCGTGACTAGCAACGTCGGCGCCGGCTGTGCGGTCCTGCGGCCTGCCGGCGCGCCAACTTGCAGGCGATTAAACATGGGATTTTGTTTTGGACCATACCCCGCTGTGTTAATCCCCACATGTGTCGTCTCCTGTAGCCCCCATCTCTTGCTCGGCCCAACTGGTAGCTTCTCATGCGGACCAAGTGAGAATGTGTCATTCAATAGCATACAGCGCCGGTGCCCCGTTACACAAATCCGTACTCCTTATGCACGAAGGGCGCCCTTCTGTGTAGGGTCTGGACCGGCCCAGGATCTTATCGCAATCTCTCCGCGCATTGAATGCCGTTTCGAAAGTAGGCGAGCATCATTCTTCGTGTCACGATTACCGTACATCGTCATGACTACGTACGAAACCGAAATTGGCGTACATGGACTTAAGGGCGCGCTGGCGCCTGAAGCCAAGCAAACATAGATTTGGGAGCTTCCCCATACAGCCGCGCGCATCACTGCGCGACACAACGACTTCCAAGCATGACGCCGCATCGCGCCTTCACACGCGCCCACCCCGAGCAACCACCTAGAAGGCAGGCCGAAGGAAGGCAGGCCTCCCAGAGTAACTATCTCCCTCCACGTGCCGTACAAAAAGGCTGCGACTCTGGTGAGCACCCAGCCGGAGCAGTCCCTAGTTCACAGTAGCACCGGCGTTGCTTTACAGGGGCGTTGTGTCGCGGCGCACTAGGCCTGATACACGTCAGTCGCAGCACGCCCCTCCTCGACATACATCTTTCTCACCATCCCCAGTGCGCCCACACGTACAGCTTCTTGGCAGACGCAGCCCGTCGTACATCCGTAGACCCACACACCCGTACAGCAAACTCCTGGACGCAAACCGCACGCCATCCCACACTGCGCCGCGCCTTGACGTGCTCACGCCCCGTGGCGCCTCGGGCAGCCGTCCCAGAAGCCACCCACCACCTTCACGCCGCACGACCATGGCCTGGCTAACGAAACCCCGCTCGCCCTATCATGCCCTCCCGTCATGCCGTCCCGTCGTGCCGGCCCCTATCGCCACACACAAACCATCGGGCCCGCCACACAAACCTCCGGGCGCTCCCATCCCGCGAGGAGGCCGCGCGCCGTCGCGCTGCCTCCACCCATCCCAAAGAGAATCCAACTCAGTGGAACATGCTGAAAACGGTGGCGGCGGCGAAGAGCAGGAAGAGCAACCCGCTGATTATGTTGACGGTGCGCTCGCTGACGTACTTGCTGGCGATGGCGCCGCCCAGCACCGCAATGCCCGTCGCTACGGCGTGCCCGCCGATGGCGCCCACCGCCACGCCCACCGGGTTCTGCGCCGCGCCCAGCGCAATGGTGGCGAGCATGGACCTGCGCGTGCGGTCGTTTGTGTCAATTGTGTGTTGGGAGGGGAAGGGGAGAACGGGAAGCTGGAGATGGATGCCGCACCTTCCGCAAGGCTGCTGCAGTTCCGACCTGTTGCGGGCGTGTTGACAGCTTGACACCATCTGGTCACGGACGCCCCCGCGCCCGGCCTTGGCCCAACCCCGCTGCAGCAGTGCTCCCGCGCCTTTCTCCTCGTTAAGCCAAAGGAGCCGACCCAGTAGCTCGTTCCAGAGCGCCCCCTTCCCCACTCCCCTCTCCCATTGGTCACCCCTCGTCGTCCCTGTAAGCCCCGTGCCGGTGCGGTATGCGCGCCTGCCCCACACCCCACCCCCACCACCTCGACGGCGTGCAGGAACAACCACCCGTGCACACTGCAACGAATTCTGGGCCGCATCGGGGGCTACGGTGGTGGTCGCCGCCGAACTAACATGCAGGGACATCACCCCTTCGACTGCCTCTGGAGCTGGGTCCTACAGCGACGCCATCATTTTCGCGCTTACGCTGGTCGTATGCGTCGTTTCATTCAACACTGCAACGTGCGCGCCTGCTGCCGCACGCCACGGCGCGGGGTACACACAATCCTCCGCTTGCGTGGGCACACACACGTCATGCGCTGCGTTGCGTTGCCCCCTCCCGCCCTCCCTTCCCTCACCCTCCCTTCCCTCGCCCGCACCTGTCCCCCCACTCGGCCAGGAAGATGAGCGTGGCCACCTCGATGAAGACCGCCAGTGGGGAGGCCCGCTTGGCCTCGCCGCCCTCCACCGCCTGCACTGCCTCCTCGGCTCCCGCCAGCTCGTCGTCAGAGGCGGAGCCCTCGCCCTGGGCGGGGCGCGCCAGGCCGTCCTGCGCGGGCGCAGCGTCGCAAGACATGTGTACAGGACAGGACACGGAGGGGTGTCGTTGCATTCGCGTGGAGGGAGGGGCAGCCGACCGGGGGTGCGGTGCGGGCGGCAGCGCTCACGGGGGGCAGTGGGATGGGTAGTGGGGGTAGCGATCACGGGGAGGAGCGGCCTGCACTGGGCAGGCGCCGGCGCTGGGCAGGCGGGGCACCGGCGAGGCCGGGGGTTAGGAGGTTGGGAGGCGTTCTCAGTAGAGAAGCCCGCGGCGCATTTCTCCAGGGCCCTGGCCTGAGGCCGGGGGCGGGGCCGGGAAATGAGGAGCCAATGGTGGCGGGGCTCCAGGCGTAGGGGATTGCGGCCGGCGTGGATGCTGCAGTGCGGTGTGAGGGGCGGTGCGGTGTAGCCGGCCGAAGGCAGCCGTGCCATGTGACGATGCCGCATGTGGACCCGGCTCTTCGGCGACCCCACACGCTGTGTGCATACCGCGCCCGCACGTGGGTGAGACGGACAGCCGCTCCCTCGTGCGCGCGCTCGCATGCCCAGTCAGGGCCAGCGTGGGGGAGCCAGCGCGCTGCGTGCTGCGAGAGTGCACCTCGTAGGGCATGTCCCACAGGATCCCGGTGCCCACTTGATGGCATCCGGCAGGCTTGCAGGGGGTACCACGGTACGGCACATCACGAGGGCTAGGGGCAGCGCAGCGACGGAGGCGGGCCCTGACACGCCGGCGGCGGCGGCGTGCCGCAGCGGCAAGGCCCCTCAAGCTTTGCCCCCCCTGTCGCTGCTACTCGCTGCTGACCATGCACACAATAGCCTGAACTTGGGGCGCCGCACACGACCCACCCGCAACGTCTTGACGCCGAAGAACACCAGGAGCGCCACCCCCGCCAGCTCGCCCACGGGGATGGAGCTCTTCAGCGCGTCCGGCACGCGCGAGAAGACCGCGCCGATCGAGACCGAGATGACCGTCATGACCGCGAGCGCGCTGACGCTGCCGAAGAAGGACATCCACTTGCCGATCTTCATCGCCAGCAGCGCAGCGATGAAGAACGTCTTGTCGCCAATCTCTGAGAGGAAGATCAGCGAGAAGGCGGCAAAGAAGCCCGACCTGCCCAGCGGCCCGTCCAGGAGGAGGACCTGCCGGAAGTCCGGGGCACGGGCATAGGGATGCGCCGGTGATGCTCAGGTGGTGCTTAGCGGACAGACAGGCGCGCCCCGAGTTGGCTGTGTTAAGACATGGGGAGTTGAAGGGGAAAAGGAGTAGACAACGATGAGCTGGGCGCCAGCAGCGTTTGTCCCATCCGGCGGCCAAGCCGGTCCTTGCATCGTACCAGGACACGGGGGAGGGTACGTTTGGCGCAGTCCCTGGTTGAAAGGGCCTGTGACCGACCGTCGCCCCTATATGTGCGGTAGGCGTGTGAGACGCGGGCGTTGGGCGTGTCGAAAACCCTGGGACCCGTGTCGCAGTGACGCAAGCCTCACCCTGAGCGCCTGCCCAGGCTCCGACAGCATGTAAGCCGCCGCGGCCGCGGCGCCAAGCCCGAACACGATCCACGGCAGCGGGCTGCCACCCCTGTGGCGGAACCCCGAATGAGTGGCGAACGCCGTGCCGCAAATCGCGGCCCATACAGAGCCGCATGCTCACTTGTTTGATCCAGCATCGGGAGTCAGGCTAGCAGCACCCGACGATGCGCGGCAGGCAACAGCGCCACCTGGTCGCGCAAGCCCTTGCTGCACCGCTGGCTGGCCAATGACGCCTGGGCATTGGGAATGTGGCCGTCTGCTGTGCGGCAACGACACGCTAAAGGCCGCGACGCGCAGGGGCCGAGCCCTCCCCAGACAGCTCGCGCGGCAGCCACTCAGCATGACCAGCTATATTATTAGTTACAGGTTTGATTATTAAGAATTGAGGATATGCAGAGTGAAGAGCAAAAGGATTCCGTTCGGATAGGGCGGCAAGCAAGCAGCGACGCAGGAGGTCTCGCTTCGTGCAGCGTCTTGTTTAGGATGACTGTAACGAGAAAGTCGCGTAGGGATCCGTGCACAAGGGTTTCATGAAACGCGATGCCAGGCTGGCCGATCGCCGTATCCGCTCGCCATACCCCCTGCTGTGCATACCCCTGTTGCCTCTCAACTACGTTATCTATGTCTCTTCTTCTGTCCGTCCTCACGACCTGACACGTAGGACACGCAACCTTGGCGCACATGGGACTGGGAGAGTCCGCGACACACGCGGACGCAGACCTCAACCCGGTCCGGGAGCTGGTCAAGGAGGTGGAGTTCAGAGTTGGGAAGCCGCCCATACCTGTGAAGCTGACGCTACCCGCCGCACCAGGGTGGGTGGTAACAACCATGGTGTTGAACCCACGGTGAAGCGGCACGCACCGTACCTTCAAAGCATCGTATGATGCATTGGCTGAGGCTGGTCTTGTACCCGCGCGCCCCCGCACTGGGCTTGCGTTGAACCCCAGCTCCTCTCACTTGCCCCTCATGCGTCCAACCAACAACCACAGCCCGTGCCCCGCGCCCCGCGCCCTCCGCTCCTATACCTTTGACGACAGTACCACCCGTACCGCCGTACCGCCGTACCTTGCAGTACGGCAGCTGTTTCATCTGGCGTAATACTGGCCCATGGAGCCGGCGGCGACATGGACAGCGGCCTGCTGCCGCAGCTGGCGGCGGCGCTGGCGTCGGCGTCTCCGCCCGTGGCGGTGGTCCGCTTCACCTGCAGACCGCCGCACCTGCCCACCCGCGTTGCAGCGTGCCAGGTGCATGTGCTGGCTGTATTGTGTGGGCTGGTGGGAGGGCTGGTGGGAGAGCTGATGAGAAAGCTGGTGTAAGGAGGGGGGGATCTCCGTTCGCGTGGATGGAAGAAAGGGGCCGCGTGCTTTGTGTTTGGTGTGAGTTTATAGCATCTGCGCCAAAAGCTTGGGGCAGCGCACGGCCCCCCCTTCCTTTCTGTGCATGTGCTTGATCCGGCCCCCTGTCTTCCCCGCCTCGTCAAACCCGTCGTGCACCTGGCGTGGGACAGCGCCCACCATCGTGCCTTCGTGCCATGTCGAGCCCAGCAGACGCATGCGGGTCCCCGTCGTTACATGCCCTATCATCTGCCCCGTCGCACCCGTCCCGCCAGGCCGTGCTGCGAGCGGCGGGTGGCTGGGGGGAGACGCGCGGCGTCCGCGCCTGGGTCGCCGCCGGGCACTCCATGGTGGGGACGGCAGCGTCGGGGCCGCGGCGATGGGGAAGAGTGTCCGCCAACTGCGGGTCTTGGGCCCCTCTCTCTACCAGGTTCCCCTGGGGAGGTGACACAGTGGCTCTCTTGGTACGGGTGTCCCGCCAAGGGTCTGGCCACGCGCCCGCCGCCAGCCCTCGCGCCCGCCATGTTCATAAGACCCTGCGCTGCTGTGACTATGACCGATTGCCACTGACTGCCGCAGGGCGGCCGTGTGGCGTGTCAGGTAGCATATGACAGCGCCGTACAGCACCAACATCAGGGACGGCAACGTGAGCCGGAGGAGCAGCTGGGACAACGGCAGGGGGCCCATGCGAGTGCTACGGGTCAGGCGGCTGATGAGGCGGGGGGCGCTCGGCCACGTCCGGGGGCTGTCCAGGCAGGAGGGTGGGAGGGCCGCAGGGGGCCAGTTGCAGGGCCGGCGGCGGAGACAGCAAATGCGGCAGCGGTGGCAGCGGCGGCAGCGGAGGAGGAGCTGCAGGCTGAGCCCCGCGGGGCTTCAAGGAAGCGGCACCGCGTCGGGACGAAGGCGCCGGAGACGGAGTCGGTTGGCATTGGAGAAGGAGGAGCTTACGACGCCGGCGGCGCTGGTGGCGGTGACGCCGCTGCCGCCGGCGCGGGCGGGGGCCAGGGGTATGCGGGTGGCGATGGCGGTGGCAGAGGGGGCAAAGGCGGTGATGGCGGTGGCGGTGGCGGTGGGGGCAATGGCGGCGGAGGCAGTCGCCGCCTGACCCGGTCGGCGGCGGCCGCTGCGGGCCGCGCCGCTGCGACAGCTGCCACCAACACCGCCCGTAAGGCATCGCAGTCCAAAATGCAGAAAGAGCCGGCGGTTGCGACGGCTGCAGCGGCGCAGCCGGGGACCAGACGGACCGCCGGTGGCAAGGGCCGTCCGGGGGCTGGGGCAGGGGGCCCAGCCCTATCGTCGGCAGCTGCGGCGGCGACGGAAGCGTCGGAGGAGCATGGGGGAGGCCGCTTCCCCGACGGTGGTGGCGGCGACGGCAGCGACGATGACGGTAGCGGCGGCGGCCTGCCGCCGATTACGGCATGTGTCCTGCTGTCGTACCCGCTGCACCCGCCAGGCAAACCGGTACGAAACGGGCCCAGGGCGCCGGGGCAAGGCAGCGTGTACGGAGCTTTGTCTGGCTGACGAGTACGGCGCGGCAGTGCGTGATGTTCCGTGATCGCCTTCCTGCGCCCGCCCGCCGCCTCCCAGCCTCTCAGGCCGCCCCCGCCCCCTAAACACGGCCCACACCCCTCCGGCAGAACGAGCTGCGCGACCAGCCGCTGTGCTCCCTGCGGTGCCCGCTGCTGTGGGTCCGCGGCAGCCGGGACGAGTTCTGCACCGTGGGGCCCTTCCAGGCGGTGCGGTCCCGCGTTAGCAGCCAGCGGCTACAGGCGGGTTGGCGCGGGCTGGTGCGGGTGGGCGCGACTTGAGGTCGGTTGCGCCGCTGGAGCGGGCAGGGGAAAGGGGTCAAGCTGGGAGGGCGGGGGAGGGGTGCGTGGGCAGTCATTGGGGCGGGGTGCGATGCTCAGGACGGGGGCCGGGAGGAGGGAGGAGAGACGGAGGGTGCGGGGTCATTTTCTTTCTGCACCGATGACCAAGCCTAGACGGCGTTCGCGGAACAATCCTGTTACAAACTGTATGCTCAATCGTGGCCGTTGTGGTTCATCCCTGTACGGCCCGACACGCGCAGGTGCACGCCGTGGAGGGCGGCGACCACGGGCTGGCGTTATCCCGGGGCGGGGGCGCGGCCAAGAGCGGAGCGACCCGGCAGCAAGAGCAGGAGGCCGTGGTTGCTGGTGTTGTTTCAGCCGTAAGCGCTTTCGTGCAGGTAGGCCAGGCACGGGATGTGTGACTGTTTGCGGATGCCTGCCTTGGGAGGGTCTAGCCTGCCTTTCTCGGGCGGAGGCTACACCCTCCCAACTTCGCATAAGTCTCCCCATGACCCTCCCCCTACCGACCCGCTCTCCACGGGTATAGGACGTGGCTCGCCCCGCCTCCTCAATTTAGGCTGCTATCGGAGGCGCAAACACACGGGACACGGCGTGTACATGTACGACGATGTCCCTCTTCCTCATCAATAGTTAGCTCAATTTCTAGAAGCGTTTTGAACCATCCATACTAGCATATTGGAGATAGTTTACGGCTATCGCTCCTACAGGGTCTCCTTTACGCATAGTTCCATTGGATAGCTCTTTGCCTCTTCGTATGACATAAAAAATGGATAGAGCAAAGCGCGCTCGCACTGCGGAGCCCGTCTTGACCGCTGACGTGCCGACGCTGACCAGCAACGCGGAGTTCAGTAGCATTCAGCAGTCGCAGTGCCAGCTAGCATACCTCCAGGCCAAACTAGCTGCAACGGAGTCGCTCTATGCGGCATACCAGGTGTGGATGCGTAATCAGGCATCACCGCCTTCTCTGTTGGCCCCCGGGGCATCGATCCTCAGCTTTGGAATGGTTGGGGTGCATAGGAGGAGCTGTTTAGTCTCCGCGGGCAGCTCTCGGGTGTGAAGCGAGCCCACGTGCGGAGTGGGCAGCCGCTGTGGAAGGACCCAAGCGCAGCGGCGGTAGGTCCTGGACTGCACGGCTGGGGGCGGGGCGGCCGTACGACGGAAGGGGAGCGACGAAAGGGAGGAGGTTGGGAGGCGGGCGTCGCAAAACCCCAGCCCGCTGTGGACGGGACAGGGACGATGTAACGAGCTGCGATAGAGGACGGCGCGGTGGTTAGGGTCGTGCCGGCAGCCGGGCCCTTTCCATCTGTCCTCAGGGCCAGTTCACCATCGACCCCCGCACATACATATGCACAGCGGGAGTGGCGTGGCCGTGGCCGCCCTCAGCGTGGCAGCCCGTCTGCTCATTGCGTCCATTCCACCGCCGATCTCTTGTCATACCCACAGGCTGCGGTCGCCACCGCCCGGCCGGCGCGGCAGGTCGACGAGGACGGGCTGGTCACCTTCTCAGACATCGAGGAGGAGGTGCTTCTTCAGCCCGGGGACGCGGACCCGCAACAGCATGGGGCCGACCCGCAGGGCCCCGGGCAGGAGGCGCAAGGGCAGCAGCAGGGGCCAGGGGAAGGGCACGAACGGGAGCCGCACGGCGCCGCTGCGGAGGGGACGCGGCAAGCAGCGCAGGACCCGGCGGTACAACCCGGGCCCGATGCGGCGCCGGGTGGCGCCGGTGGCGGGCAGCTTGCCGGCACCGCCACGGTAGGGCCAGCACCCACGGCAGCTGCCGGACCCACGCAGCTACCGGCCGCGGCAGGGCCCGGCGACCCGAACGCCCAGCGGTTGTTGGAGCTGGAGGCGGTGTGCAGCGCAGTATCCGCGGGGGACATGGAGGCGCAGGGTGAGCGGTAGGAGGGGGGCCCGGGCTGGCCCGGGGCTGCTGCTCAGGCGGGGCTGC
>LSYV01000010.1:1567316-1587509 GCA_001584585.1 Gonium pectorale | reverse complement strand
CGATATCCTCCCAACCAGACAAACCGGTGATGTCCTGTTTCATCTTTCCAGCGTCACGATACATGCGGCCATGTAGCCACTATGGGCGCAGCGCCCGCGTTTCCAGTCCTCGCCCCCCAAACCCGCCCCCCAACCCCGGTCCCCAACCCCGCCTCCCTCATCCGCCCGCCAACGCGACCCCACGACCCCACCTGATGGAGGTGATCTGCTTGACAACATCCGCGGGGGACTGCAAGTCGATGAGGCGCTTGTGCACCCTGTCGTACGACGCACATGGGACACCCGTACAACAGGGACGCGTTGAGGGGTGACGACGGTGGAGAAAGACCTAAAAGGCGTACGCCACTGCAGCTGCAGACTCGGCACTGCGCGGTGGGTTCGGCGGCGTGCCGCGGCTCCAGAGCCCCCACTGCGGCATACCCGGAACCCGGCGCTAACTCGACGCCTTGTACAGCCGGTCACAGAAAAGAGCGACAGCTATGGCCCTTTCAGAGTCCCTTGCCCCCCGACTGCCGCTACGCCGCAGCCACCCCCCACCTGGACCGGCCGTGTCCCTGAACCGCAAACACGCCCCTCCCGCCACGCCCCCTCGCTCGACGCGGCATCCATGACCCACCGCAACTCCAGCCGGTCGAAGGTGTTGGTCCCCTGCCCCGAGGGCGCCTTGCGGGTGGTGATGGCCAGGACCTGGGCGGGCACACGGGGACTGCTAAGCAACTCCGCGGACTATGGGGTGGGGTTTGGATAGGAAAAGGCGTCTCACTAGAGAGGCTAGGGGGAGGGGGCAGTTACTAGGGCTTCGGCAGCCTGCGGACAGAACGAATCCGAACGTGTAACTCCATCCCTCTCCCTAGCTCAACCGGTATGTGCAGGCGTGCGCTCAGCCATGTGGGAAGCTCCGTGGGGAAAGGGGAAACCTCCTCAGCAGCGTCGGCCGGCGGGGTGCCCTACCTTTGTGGGCATGCGCACGGGGCCCTTGACCTTGAGGTTCTTGTCCTTGGCGCCCTTGATCAGGTCAGCAGTAACTGCAGCAGCAGCAAAAAGAACGCGACAGCGGGAAGCGCTGCTTGCAGCCGCACTGCACTGAGCGGCGCGCACAGGCGCGCGCGACACCAGCTTTGTTGCGGCTTTGCAACGACACACGAAACTGAGACAGCGGAGCGCACAGCATTGCTGCACAGCCGGTACTGGTAGCTTGCCTTAAGGAAACTCGTTATCGCGGCATTGAGCGAGGAGCCGCCGCCCGGCCCCCCCGGGGGCGGGCGGGTCGCCCCACTTAGCGTCACCGCCTCCAACGCACCCTTCTCCAGACTCTTGACGTTCTTGGAGGTCAGGGTGATGCGAATGCGGTGCACCTGGCCCCCGCCAAAGTCGCCCTCCGCGCCGGCCTTCTCCGTCTTCTCGCCATAGGACGCCATCTGTGCAGTGCAGGACTGCGTAAAGCGCTTCCCTGGACCCGGCTGCCCAATGCGCTGCTCCTGTCCAAAGGGACGCGGCCTGCCCACCTTCCGCGAGAAAATGAAAGCGTCGCGAGCGAGCTAGCAGCCGAAACGATCAAAGGGGCACAGTTGTGGACAATGCCCGAGCCTTGAAAGGGGGAAATCGTGGGGAGCGAGCCCCCGTCGTTTTGCGTCGTACTGCAAGCAACCCAGCGACCCGTGGTTCACTCGGGCCTGGAGAGCGTGCTTGCTGATAAGCTGTTGGTCACTGGATTGCAGCGCTGACTGCATTGCGCGCTAGGGGAGGTCGGTGTGTTTCGCGGGCGCAGGCGTGTTGGCGCGCTGGCTTTACGGTCAGTACGTCCTGGCTTGAGCATACCCAAGTGGAAGAGGATGTTCTGGGCTGTAAGCTGCAGTTTGCCACTGACACGCGCCGCACCCCGCAACCATGTGCAACCATGTGCAACCATGTGCAACCATGTGCAAGTGGGTTGTAAGCTGCAGTCAGCACCTCCATCACCCGGGCACCCGCACGTAGGTTTGGCCGGCCCAGCCGCACGGCTGGCCGTCGCCCGGACGGCAATGCAAGGAATGCGGTGCCCGCTAGCCTGGGCCGACAGAAAAGCAGTGAAAGGCGCAATCGAGGCCACGCATGACCGGACTCGTGAGCGGCCCAGCAACGCCGGCGGCTTGGACCTAGCCCCGACGCCAGACCCTTCTTGCACTCCTGTCTTGGCCACGAGGGACACTATCAGCCCCCACGGCAATTAGCAGCACCAAGCGCACAGCACCGCCAGGCCGAGGCACAGCGCCGCGCGCTGTGACAGCGGCCCGGCGCCACCGCGCGGATGCGGGCAGCGAGCGGCTCGCCGGCGCCGCCGCCATCACGGTCGTCAGCACTGTGTGTTGAGCACGCTGTCTCCGGATACACGATTTTGCGTGCATAGTGACGAAAGCCGCTCCACTCAGCAGATCGGGAGCCAGCTGTGTACCCTTCACGGGGGCAGGAGCAGGAGCAGCAAGCTCTCCGCGGGCATCAGCACCTGGCAATAGCAATCCCGAGGCCACCAACATACCGGCAGCAATGCCCGCATCCATCCACCCTCCCACAAACCCCCCACAAACCCACGGCCTGCATCCACCCACCCTGTCGCCTGTCTCCACTCCTGTCCCCTGTCTCCAATTGCAGTGTTTCATTTTTGGAGACCGCCGCTCGGCATAACGCCCAGCCAACCCCACTGCCCAGCATGCCGCATTCGCTCGGGGGGCCCCATCACCTACCCGGGGCGCTCCCAGCCGACCTGACCGCGACCCCGTGTTCACGCGCAGGATCCACAAGCGCCTGATCGACCTACGCTCCCCGGCCGATGTGATGAAACAACTGACCGCATCAATCAACTGACCGCATCAATAAGGTGCGCCCCGGGGTGCATCTTTGGGGTCCTGCGCCCCGGCACGCGCCTCACCAACGCTGTGAAGTGTTTTGCAACATCAGCCGGAGGGTGTAGATCGACAAGGCGCTTGTGGATCCTCCACGTGCACACGGGATTGCGGCCTGGGCAAGTCCAACAACAAGGGGAAAGGACAACTGCAGCGGCCAGACCCGTCGGCGGGACCTGTGCCATGGCTCAGTGGCGAGCCTGGCTCCTGACCATCCGGACGGCGCCCGGTGCATGCAAACCGGGTGCGCCAAGACGCCTGTTGCCTACCGTCGTACGGTGAGTCCAAGCCGGCGGACAGTGTACAGCAAGTGCGCCGTCTGCCGCGCGTGGCTGACGCGGCAATCATGAAACAGTGCAATTGGGGAGCCACACCACACCTCTACGGCCATACACACCCGAAGGCGCGACGTTTCCAGTCGGGCGGGCGGGCGGTACAGAGAAAGACAAGCGAGCGAGGCCAGACGCACCCAACCAACGGCATATCTCTCCAACACAGAGCCTGTCCCCCGCCTCCTTGAGCAGGTCTGCAGTCACCGCAATGGCGGCGCAAACGGCAGCAGAACACAACGAGCATCGCACGTTAACTGGCGCAGGCACTGCCATGACGCGTAACTGGCTTCCCGCGGACCGCTGGCAAACCAACAGACGTGGCAACGTGGCACCGCCAGGAGCAAACCTCGCATCGACAGGGCGGCAAATGTGCCGCGCCATGCGGGACTGGCGCTATCCGCTATGCGTGCGTGTGCAAGTGCGGGCCTGACTGCTCACGCTCTCAGCAAGCTGAGGCCACATGGGCACCCATGTAAGCCTGAGGGACGTATCGTGCGACGTATGGCGCCGCTACTTGGCAGGACGCGGGTGGGGGGTCAAGCGAGGGGAGGAAGCTACCGTCTTGAGGTTGCGTCGTATTCACAGCGGCAAGCGTTGCGACCCGCGGTTCACTCGGGTCCGCCCGAAAAGAGCGTCCTTGCTTAATGGGCACTTTATTGCAACGAAGACTTACTCTGCGAGGGAGAGCAGGCTGGTGTCCCGGCGGGTCCCGCTGCATGCGTGCTGGCTTCTCTTTTTTCGCAGCCAGTTCGTCCTGGCCTGCGCGTATCCAACTGGGGAAGTGCTGCCGCCTGTTGCTGGGGCGATAACTCAGGGCCAGGGCGCGGGAACCCAGCCGGGTCTCGCTCTAGTACCTCAGCCTCGGACACACAAGTTGGTCACCCATGTTGGTTAGCATCAGGCTGTCGCTGACTAGCTGCCCGGATCCCACCGTGCAGCAGCTGCATAAACGTGCGCTAGGGGTGTGTGCGCGCGTGCAAATGGTACCCGGGAGCGAAACGGGGCACGGGCGCGACAGTGGCAGACTGCAGCTTACAGTCCACATGGTTGCGATGGCCTGTGCCGTGCGCTTTACACGTCGGCGATGGTCACCTCCACCTCCACGCCGGGCTCAATGCTGCAGAGGTCACGAGGGAGGGCGCGGGCGGGTAAAGGGCCAGTCAGCACCTCCTTCACCCGGGCACCCGCCCGTAGGTTTGGCCGGCCCAGCCGCACGGCTGGCCGTCCCCTGGACGGCAATGCAGGGAATACACGCATATGGTGCCCGCAAGCCTGGGTCGACAAAAAGCAGTGAAAGGCGCAATGGACGAGGGCACCGGAGTACTGGTTGGCCCGGTCGCACGGATGGCAAAACAAAGACGTGCGTGGTGCCTACTGCCGTGAGTGCCCCTGAAAACCGGCGATGTCTGGGACCCGGGGCGCTCCGGAACTCACGCCGCAGCTGCTGTTCAGTTACGCCGCCTCTTGACCCATACCAGTAAAGCGCACATGCCGAGGCCGTAGGGGCAGGAAGCCCCTGCGCCGGGACCCCTCCTCGCCCCGCTCCAGACAGGAGCATTACGCGCTCCCGATCCCCCCTCCCGATCCCCCCTCCCTGTGTCGACATCCCACCTGATCGAGGTAATCTGCTTGACGACGTCGGCGGGGGAGTGCAGGTCGATGAGGCGCTTGTGGATGCTGAGGGGGCACAACGAGTCGCGGCCAAGGCAGACCAAACATAATTCAGGGGACAGCCGTGACCGCTGGGCATCCGGAGGACTTGTGTCTCATGCTGCAGGCGCGCTGTGCTGCTAGCCAGGGACCCGAGTACGGAGCACTTGGCGGGAGCCAAGTTATGTAGCTGCAACCGGGCCTGTAAACGGGCACGACTTGTCCTCTAGCAATAGCCATACGCATCTAATACAGCGCATCCCCACAAGACACAACATCGCCCCCACACAACACGGATACAGCTCGTACCCACACCCGTCCGCGCTCGCTCGCCACCTCCCGCAGACCTGTCAACTCACCGCATCTCGAACCTATCGAAGGTGTTGGTACCCTGACCGGACGGCGCCTTGCGGGTGGTGATGCGGAGCACCTTGGTGGGCATCCGCACGGGGCCCTTCACCTTGAGCTGCTTGTCCTTAGCGCCCTTAATCAGGTCCGCGCACACTGCAATTGCATTATATGCACGGAAGTTTGTAATGACCGAGGAAACAGTGCCTGCGGCGGCCAGCCCGTCCTCACCCTTCTCCAGGCTCTTGACGTTCTTGGACGTCAGAGTAATGCGAATGCGGTGCACCTGCGGCGCCTCCGCCTCCACGCCTGCCTTCTCAACGCCGGGCTTGGTCGCCATCTGAAAGCGGAAGAAAAGTTCGCTTATAAGAGACAACACTTATCCAGATAAAACTGTGAACATGAAAGTTTGGCTACAGTGGCTCTACGCGCTGCTTGTCGGCGGCGTTCTGACCTTTATGCTAGGCCTTGAAGTTTTGCAGACACGCGAGGTGGCTGGATCCTGACGGCCGAGAGAGAGTCACTTGCCGACAAGAATGCTATAAGCCGCGCGGCGACTCGTACGGCATGCTCGTCCCAATTGTGCTGCATGCACGGAAGGCCATGCCTCCAATGCCAGTATCAAACGGGTCTGGCATTCACGTGCTGCAATTTCAAGACGGACTTGATGTATGATTTACGGGCGAAACCCGCCCACACGAGTGAGTCCACATGCTACCATCTCCATCGGCACATACGCCCCTCCCCCCCCCCCGCATCGCCACCAGCGCGACTGAAACCACCTGACATTCCCATTTGTGAGCCAAACAAGACGAAACGTGATGGTTGTCCGTGAGCTGGTTAAGGCCGCTGCAAGCTTGAAACCCGAAGCCCGAACCCTCCCGAACTTTACGTCAAAGACGCTTCCACTGTCGGGAGAAGGGTCACATTCTCACATACGGTTACAGCCTCAATCCAACTTGCCCTCGATACCTGTCTCCATAGCCGATACGATACACTTCTATCCCCTCGCTCAACAACGGCATGGCGCCCCGCAAAGGCTCCATACGGCGCAACGGGTCATGTAAAAGGACGACTGACGGGCGTACGGGGACGCGGTGACAAACGGACGACATGATCGAAGTCATGGACGGCCTGTTCATACAAACGACTGCTCAGACGCATGACCTCCGGAGCTTGGGAGAGGTATAAAGACCCGTGGGTAGCCAAGCACCCTCGCGTGCACATCTACAGAGCCACTACCAGCAACCAACCCAACACAAGCGAATCCCCTCGAGCCCTACAAACCCCGTGCATATGCTGCAATGAGTGCCCTGTACGACAGCATGCCATGCTACGCCGTACGCTGACAAATGGAATAATCACGTAAGCTGCCGTGTCCAGCAGACCGGCCCAAAAACAACTGAACGCTCTGCAGCTGTCTTCTGCGGAACTGTACAAATGGCAGCACGCAGACACGCAACACGTGCGGTCTCACCTAAGAGCTCTGGCAGACTTCATCAAAACAGGATAACCCTGGCGTACAAATGGGCCGCCTGCCACACCGCAATGAGACGGTGAGACCGGGTATGGTCGTGCACGTCGTACGTTGACGTACAAGGGTGGGACTGGGTCCTTTTGCCGGTGTCTCTCCTTTCTCTCCAAAGGGAAAGGGTGTGCTTGACAGTACGGGCCGGCGCCAGCAATACGTCCATGAACGCGCAAGGCGTACGACACAGGCGTACGACAGCGTAATGCGCTTACCCCCGAGAATAATTGGGAGACAGCGGCTATTTTGGCAGCAATCATATGCTCAATTCAAAGCAGGTATCGGTATCGACATAAGCCAACAAGGAACGAGCTCAACAGAGCACCTCACCAGCCATGAGCCAGCTTTTCCTCCGTACGATCCACAATGTCGCGCGGTACGAACATTCGTCAACTTATTTGGTTTCAAAGACATCACTGTCCTACCTTCATTAGCTCGCACGTGCGCCTGTAGCGGCGCGCTCCTGGCCTGCGAAAGGTGCCCCAGCTCATCCCCCACCATGCACGCGGCCACACGCCCCGACGGGCATTGCACGCCGCCGTAACACCCGCCCACCCGCAGCCACGTATGCGGGGCAGGGCGGATGGCCTTATGTACAGAACCGGAAGCCCGAGGCCCCGCTTCGTAATGCAATGCCAAGGACTCTTCGTCCTTCCCCCAAACGACAAGACAAGTCGTCGCTGATCCTTTTGGATGCCCAAACTAGCCACTGCCGCCGGCACAGCCGCTTGACCCCGAACTTCAGGGGGGGGGGCGCGCTGGAGCTGCACCGTGGGTTTGTAGCAGCCCCGGGAGGGGCAGTAGGCCAGTAGTGGCAAGCGAATGCCGTCGCGCTACTCGCCGCCCACGGGTGGGGCCTCATGTGCGGCCGGTGTGATCCGCTCTCGGTCCAGCAGGTATGTGTGGGAGGAGGTGCACTGGGGTGTGGACGGGTATGATCACAGGCGTCGAGGAGGGCGGTGGGTACAGGTGAGAGGAGGTGAGGTATTTGGTGCTCGCGTGTGCGACAGCAGGGAGGGGGGTGCGGCTGTGCAAAGCGTGCTGTACCTACAGGTCGGGACCGGTTGCCACGCAGGCCCCCGGCGTGAAACTGCGCACTAGCGGACATACTGAATCCAATGGAGAGAGTGTGTTGGTGGGCAACTGCGGCCCTCCCATCATCCTGGCACGTCCGGTGTACCGGTGTACCGGTCCCGCAACCGCCAAGTCTCGCTCACCAAGTCCAGGCCAAGCGCCTCTCCGCAAGGTACCATCACGGCCGGAGAGGGCCAGCGCAGGGATCGTTTCGGGGAGTTGAAGGGCCAGCAGTGGCCTAGCAGCAATGACCGCCGCGACCCGCCGGAGTTGCTGGTGCTGGGCGATGTGCCGGAGAGCTCCGTTGGAATCTCCGGCAGTGCAAAAAAGTCCTCAGCGCGGAACGCCTACGGTTGCGAAAGAGCGGGACGCAGTTGACACAATTGCCCCGCCGAGTCCCTGCCGACCCGAAGCCAAAGGTTCATGAGTTCGCATTAAAAGATGCAATTATGCAGGAGGAATGTGCGTTATGCTGTTCCGGAACAGAGCGTCGAACACTTGATGTCATTCATGGCACTGACTCAATTGCTCCCGAAGGCACAAGAAACGGGTCGCTACATTGCTCCCACCATAGTCTTGTCCTGGCCAGAGCAATGCTTATTCGTTCAAGTCTTGCGGGCGTTTGCAGGGTAAGCCTAAGGAAACCCCAGTCTCGTTGGAAGAATGTGTGCAGAGAGTGCAATATCTTCAGTGCAGGTGTATCGCGGCCCATCTCATACCCAAATCGAACGGGCGTCGCAGTCGAACGGAAGCAACAGGCGGTTGGGGTCGATACAAAAATAACGGCATTTGATTCGGTCACCAACCAGCTGCGCTAAGCTGAGCTAGGCAACTTGAATACCCGTGGCAATTCCCACTCCATTTAACAATGGCTTAGATGACGGCCTGTCATTAGTTCCCACGTTCATGCCAGTCTATGCAGTTAATCCAGTCATTTGGACAAAGGCACTACAGCCATGTTACCGTTATTATTTCCCTGCGTGACAGTGTGCTTCTTGGCCCTCATGCCGTGCTCGCGTGCGGACGCCAGGCAAGATGCATTCATCACCTACAGCGAAGGTGCGCAGGAAGCGGGGGCCGACTGGTGTACCCGTAAGCGTCATAGCGCGGCAACGACCGCAACGGGCACAACCCCCGACACACCCGCACGCAGTCGGCAGACCCGCTCAGGAGTTAAGCCCAGATGACGTCGTTGCGGTGGGACTAATATCATCGTACGGAGAGGTACTCGTGGGAAGGCATGGTTAGCGCGGGGCGGGCGGGCGTCCTTCCTCAGGAGTGGCTAGTTGGGTTGACCAGCAGTGGCCCCATTTCGCTGTGGCTCGAGGGTGGTACGCAAGTCTCTATAAGGATGGTTGTGCTAACTCCCAATTACGGTACCCCAGGCACTACAGCACGATAGCGGGCAGCACTCGCCCGTAACCAAATAACCGCTTAACACCGAGATATGCCCGCAGCACTAAGGAACGGCCTTAACCTCCCCGCCACCCCTCTCCAACCCGCCCATGCGCCCACGCCCCGCAATGCCCCGCGGCTCCGCCCAAGCTCACCCCCCATCTTTGCATCCGTGACGACAACCCGTCGCCTCTCCCCACAGCACCATCCATCGCCCTGCGCCTCCACACTAGCTTGCCCCCCGCCTTTGCCTCGCTGACCATAACCCATCGCACCATCCATCCGCCCCGCTCCGTGCCACCAATGGCGCCCGCCTGTGCCTGCACCGCGGCTGATACCCAGCAAGTCAGCGACAACACAGTCTTCCGCCTTCACTCACCCGCCTGTTGTGCGACGTGAGGCTCCCTGCATCCTCTTGAACCCCTCCAGATTCACCGATCGCAGCCCGCCTCATTCCTCCCCTTTAACACCTCCAGATCCGGCTCCGCCTGCGGCGCGACTGGGCGCCCAAGGCCTGTGACGCCGTTGCGCGTCTGGCAGTGAGCCCGGCTGGCTGCCCCAGCTGCACCTTCTACCGACACGAACCGGCGCCAGAGGCAGGGCGAGGCGGGAGCGGGGCGGAGCCAGGGCGGCCGGGCCGGGTTAGGCCCCGGCCCCCGACTGTTGTGGATTGGGGCGAGATGGGTGATGGCGGGGCGCGCGACGCAACGGCGGGGCCTTCGCAGAGCCCCGATCCAGACTCCAAAGGACGGGGCGGGGCGGGGCGGGAGCATCTATGGCCAGAATGCCAGTGACAGTCGCCCCGCGGTCATCCTGATTGAATGCCGCTCCGGGCTGCTGTCCCGCCTCCGGGTCGTCCATTCGGACGGAGGCGCAGCGGCTGCTGCGAGTTTGCGGGAGCTTGCTCGGTGTATCGCTGGAGCCAGCATCGAATTTGTTTTGCAGGCCGCCGCATCTCCGAGAAGCTCCTTCGATGGCCCATCCATCGCTCATGTCGCAACCCCCGCCCCGCGCCAGCCACCGATTCACCAGCGGGACCCCTCGCCCCGACGGCTGCACAGCCCGCCCGCTCACGGCCCCTCGCCCTCCCCACCCCACTCCACCCCACACCCACCTCAGAACTGGGGTATCAACGGCTTCTACGGTCCGCCGTACGGCCTGCTCCAGGGGGGCATGCCGGGGCTCGGCAGGTCGGGCGGCGTGGAGAACCCCACGCTACGGCCAGTCAAGTGAGGTGCTCGCGGCTTGGGTCGGGCCCTGGGCGCTCCTAGTTTGGCCCCCTAGTTTGGCGCGTTTTAGTTGTTCCGCGCCCTTCCAGTTCTCCATGCGCGTGTGCTCCTGCCTGTCCATAGCCCCAGTCTGGCTATCGGAAGTGCCCCCAGCAGAGCCTTTCCATAGCCCGCACCTTGATCGCTGCCGCCTGCGGGAACGCAGCTAGGAACCCTGGTTGTCCCTGCCAGGCTGTGCGGACAACTGCGTCAGCGCTGAGCTCCAGCCGTTGCCGACCGCCAGCCCCATCCCTCCCTGTCCGCAGGCGGGGGACGGCGGGCTTCATCGGCGAGGGCGCGGACTACTTCATAGGCACGGTGGACCACAGCGAGTGGGGCGGCGCGTTCACGGTGTTTGCGGAAGTCGAGGTGGGGTCGGGGTGGACGGGCGTAGGGGCAGCCAGGAGCGGGGTGAGAGGCGGCTGGGGGCGCACCGCCGAGCACCGCCGGGCGCCCGCGTCCCGAGCTGCCCTCCCAACGCGGGCCTCGTGCATTGCCTCGAGTACCGGTAGCCTGACTTTGGCAAGCTCTGTTTTGCGTATGTGCCTGCGGCCAGCGGTGTCGCGTCCCCCGCCCCGCTCCGCCCCGCTCCGCCCCCACCCGCATCGTCCCCTTGCTGCCCGCAGGAGGCGGGCATGGCGGCCGTGGTGCCGCTCATCCCCACCGCCCCCTACCGCAACAGCACCGACGAGCAGTACCACTTCACCACACGCTGGTTGCTGACGCCCGTGCCGTACAAGCTCGTGGCGCTGCGGCGGGAGGACCTTCTGCTGGCGCGTGGCGTGCGAGGTGGCGGCGGTGAAGGGGACGCGCTGTAAGTCGGCCTCGGGTGTTGGTGTTGAACGACGGACGGGGCACACGAGCGATGAGCGCGATACGGTACGGGGTGGGGTGAGCAAGAGACGTGCTTTGGCCGGCTGGCAGCAGTTTGGAGCTGCATAGCTGTGCGCTGGCAGGTGCTACGCCGAAGTGGGGACTGAGGAGGGTCAGCGAGGAAAGGGAGGTCGGAAAGTTGGCAGGTGCAGGCTGCTTGTTTGGAAGCGCTGTGCTGCTGGTGTGGGGAGCTGGGGGCTGAGGAGGATGCGGGAGGGAAGTGGCGGACGTGCCATCGCGTGACTTTTGACGCCATAAATGTCGTGGGTGGTGGCATGCAGGCGGCATAGCGGTTGGATAGTCTGGATGTGCCAGGCGTGGTGACGAGTGGCGTGACGAGGGGATGGTTTGTTGCCGCCAGATGGCAAGCCGTGCTCTCCGGGCCCCAGGTGTAAGCCCGTGATTCCTTCCGTGGCGGTCGCACCATTCTCATGACCGCCCGGGCTTCCCGCCGACGGCGGGGGAAGGCGCCGCGCAGGGCGGTGTGCAATGACAGCAGCTCGCTTTGAATTCCGAGACGCGCCCGCAGACCCGGCATTGGGTTGCAACAGCGCGCCAGCCCCCCTGCACCACTACTGAGTATGCGATTCGGTGTCCGCGACGCGACCCCTTTCCCTTTCTTTATTACCCCCCTGCACCACGGTGCCCCACTCGCATGACGCGTCGAGCGCCACAGCGCCAGGAGGAGGCGTGCATGCCGGGGGGATGCCGCGTGCACGTGAACGCATTCAATGTCTTGGGGCTCTCGCTTGCCCCCACCGTACATTCGCCTTGGACCCCGCCGTACATCCGGTACAGCTGAACACGTTGCGTCAGCCCCTACACACACGCAAAGGGCTCATGCACGAGCTCTGCAATCGGCGGCACGTGTGGCCTGTGGCAGTGGCCTCCTTGTACAGTAAGCGGTCCGGCCTAGTGAGCTCAAGGGCGCCTTCAGCACCACCTACGTAGTACTGCATAGGATGTTCATGCAGCGATCAATCACTCATCAGCCCAAGGAAGCTCGCGACTCTCCCTCTCTGCGGCTCTCACTCGCCGCTCCCCTCCCTCACCCATCTCCCGCCTGTCTGTCTCCAGCCCACCCTCGAATCCAAGCCGGAAAGACCGGCCGACAGACCGGCCTCCAAAGGCCTTGCTGCCGCTGGGGCCAGGCTACCCGTCAGACGTCACGATAGCAAGCCCCTTCTCCACATCCGCATCTGGCACCCCCAAGAAGTCGTACGCCTCAGTCTATCAGTCCGTATCTTCTCACTCAGCAAGCAGGTCAACGTGCAATGCTGGCGTCGCAGTCCTCCTCCGCCGCCGCCGGGAGGAGACACCACGCCGGGAAGAGAAACCGCGCCGGGAGGAGATGCGCCCGATCGGTGCGGCCCGCACCCGCTACGCACTCAACCTACGTGCACGGCCCCCGCGTCACGGTAAAACCCGCAACCTTCCCAATCCACGCAACCTTCCCCCGCCCTGGACCGGTCCCGACGTCCACCGGGCACGAGTAAAGGGAGAACCGAACCAGTTTGTGAGGTAGCGCAGAAGCAGCGGCCGGCGCGTTCCGCAGCTTCGGCTGGCTGTGTGGTCGGCCACCGCTCGCAGGCATGCCGGGGACCGCTCCACGGATCAGGAAATGCATTACAGGTGCTCTACGGCTCCCTACGCCGCCTGAACGGTGGCGGCATCGCCGCCCGCGGCGGCCTGCAGCTGCGCGGTGGAGGCATCGGCGGCCGGCTGGCTGTCCTTGCCCTTGGGCGGGTCCCGCCACAGCCATCTGTGAGGTGGGGGGATCATTGGGTTGGAAGGCGTTCACACTAGGAAAGGCCGGAGGTGCATATCGCCCCCCGCTTTGCTGAAGGCTGAGTGGTGAACGGTTCCCAGCGTCCCCGGTGGCAGGGGGAGTAGCGCGCGATCCCGGAGGATTATGGGCAAGGAGGCAGACTGACTGGGCAGCAACAGTGCCCTCGTACTGCCGCGAACTACAGGTACCAACCCACGCTGAACGAACACCGTTGCCCTTATACCAGCATATCAGCAGCTCCCGGGCGAGGCAACATCTGCCCGAACGTAGCCTGAGTATGTCCTCTTCTCGGAGAATGCGGGGCCCGTTCGTGCCCCCCCTGGGCAACGCCGCGGCAACCCGTAACCTCTCCCCCGGACAAGCGGGGCCCCACACCTGTCGTCCGCAAGAGTGTGCGCCAGGCGCTCGTTGAACGGCCGATAGAAGGCCTGCGCCGCACGGCGGTTGCGGGGCGGGGCAGTACCGAAGGCGTGGGGTGGGGGCGGAGGACGGTTGGGTGACCCACGGGTCGCCCTGGTAGTGGGCTGCCGGATCATGACAGGGACTCGCTTGACCCTCCGGATGGAGGCACAACCGTCTCACCAGGAAGGCCGAGCGAGGGGCATGCATGGCCCGGGGGCCAGGGCACACCCCCAGCGGCATGGCGCACCAATGCCTACCAGGACCAGCTCAACCAGATGCGCCGACAGGTGAGCATAGCACCCACCCGACATTTCCGGAGGCCCCCAAGGGCGTTCCACCCCGGCCCCTACCCAAACCCTAAACCCAAACCCTAAAACCCCAAACCCCCGGGCCCCCTCCACGGCTGCCACCCACCTCCAGCATCGCGCGCGTCTCTGGCAGCATCGGCTTGTACTTGTCGCTGTTCTTGTTGCGCGTCTTCATGCCCATGATCTAGGGCAGTGGAGGAGGAGGCGGGTGAGATGGTCACGGGAGGAGTAGGGGGGCGTGCGCGCTGGCGTATGGCAGGAGGCGGCGACATGGCGCCAAACGTTGGGAGGCGGCCTGGCTCGGGGCACGCGCGGAATGCCTCGTCAGTTAGGGGCGCCCACCCCGACCGGTTCCTGTGTACCATGTTGCTGTTTCGTTGCCAGCCAGCACCACACACCGCCACGGAGCAGTTCACGCGAACGCCAACAACCGCCAGCTAACCGGTCCCAAGCTCGCTCATCCAGCCAGCCCCGGCCGTAAAGTGCCCAACGCCACAATAGCCAGGTCGCAGGCGATCCCCGCCCGCGCGTCCGCCCACTCAGCCTCTGCCGGCTCAAATCGGTGACGCGGCAGCCCCGCATCATCCCACGCCTGGTGCGTGCGCGTATGTTTTACACGCCGGTGTACCGAAGCAGCGCGCTCCAACATTTATGCAAAAGTGACAGCAAGCAAAGCGTCGTCTGTGTGTTCAAATGAATAGCGCATACGACGAGCGTAAGCGTCTGTGTGTGTGTGTGTGTTGGGGGGGGCGGCAGCTGTGAGCGGGTGGTCGCACCGCCACGCCCAGCAGCAAGGTGGATGGTGCTGCTCGGCCCCGGCGGGTCCCCGGGCACGCCCGCACCTGGTCCCACTCCTGGGCCGAGGGCCGCCGCATGTCCAGGAACTTGAGCACCGCCTCCATGTGCTCCCGCCCAGCGGCCGAGTAGTCCTCGTTGCGCAGGAAGAGCAGCTGGTCGCGCGGCCAGTGGTGGAGCCAGTCCTGCGGTTGGGCGTTGGGCGTTGGCCGTTGCGGGGGATGTCGAGGCGGTTACACAAATTCGGCGGCGGCGGCGCCGGGGGAGAAGGGTGCCTTGCGTTACAGATTCCGCACGCGGCGCCAGCGCCCTTGAACGGACGTGCACGGACGCTGTGCTACACGTCCGTACCACCGCGCGTGCCGTACGCACCAGTATGAACTCAGAGTACATGCCCTTGACCAGCTGCTGCGGGTGGTAGTGCCGCACGCAGTACTTCTGGCCGTGCGCCTCCACGCAGCCGCGCCACACGGCAATCTCCTGCGCGCGGGCGGGCGGGCGGGCAGGCAGGCGGACGGCGCGTGTCGAGTCGGGTCAGTGCTCTTGTGGCGGAGCGTGCTGAGCGTGGGCGCGGGGCGGTCGGCCGGGCATGGGTGCATTGCATGGGAGCAGCGGCAGCGCTTTCCCCCGGAGAACAGTTTATTTGGGGGGAGGGGGTGTTGGGCGCAACTCCTGGCAGCCCAGAAGACTGGCCCGTGCCGACCCACCCGTGCCATCCGGGCTCGTCGGGGGCAATGTCGGGCTAGGGCACCGCGCAGGTGGAGTCAACGGAGTCATGGATGGGGCCGAGGTGGGGGTGTATGGCGGTGGGGGCAGCGCGCGCAACGCCTGGCTAGTTTGGGGGGGGGGATATAGTAACGCGGCCGGCGACACAAGAGGAGCGCTATTGAGAGGAGCGACACGCGCGCCGGCGTCCGCCGCCCTGCGTCCCGCCGCCCCGCCGCAGCGGCCGCCGCGCCTCCGTCCCCTCACATCTGTGGCCGCCTTGTGGAAGTCCGCGGGCGTGGGCGGCGGCTGGTCCTTGACCCACCACCTGCGGTGGCGTAAGTTTAGGGCACGCAATATCGGCTTATAGCGACAGCTCGGCATAGTGTTCGACTGACCGAATGCCGTGGGCGGTGCGTGTGCATGTGCGCATTTTGCATAACCCCCGCTTTCGGCACTGCTACGGCATCCCGCAGCACATCCAGGAGCCAGTTCGGCACCCGCCGGCGACTCCTCGATCCCGCGCAGATCCCGCGCAGCCCCACCAGCCGCAATCCAGCTGCCTTGGCTCAGCACACTGGCCCAGGCCCCGCTCCTCATTGCCGCATCCCCGAACTGGCGATACACCCACACCCTCACTGTTCAGGCTTCGGCGCCCCGCGCGCGTCGCAATCCGCTTCATCACCCGTCTCCTTCACTACGGTAACCGCCACTGCACCTCCCAGCTTCTGCAATGTGAACGCTTTGCAACCCCCTCCCCTCCCCCGAGCACTCCTTTTCCGCCGCTGCCACTGCAACGACCCCCCACGCGCCAGAGCCCCACCTGTAGTAGTAGAAGGCCGAGTAGTAGCGGTCCACAGGGTTGCGGAAGATGATGATGTTGCGCAGGAAGGGGGCCGCCTCGCGGAGCAGCTCCGGCATGGTCACGGTGGTGTTGCGGTCCCAGGAGGGGCCGCTGTGGCGACGCGGGGGCAGGGAGCGGGGAGGGCGGTGGGTAATGTAGAGGGGAAACGGGCGGGGAGGGCAATGGGGCACCCACACGCAGCCGGGCGGGGGCGTGTGGGTGGGTTGCGTGGGGAGCGGCAGGGGGGAGGGGGGCGGGAGCAGCGCGGCCGGCAGGGGGCTCCATGAAGCGGATGCGGCGCGGGCGGGCGCGACCCGAGCCGGGCTGGTCGGCCCGCTCATACACGGGCACGCTCCTGCATGAACACGCTCTGGCGCATGTCGTGTGTTATGCCACGAGCATGACAACCTGGCAAAATATGACGCTTGATTGGATCAAGGCCCAGTTAGACTTCGCACGACCCATTCGACAATTTCTGCACTTCTGAATGTCGGCCGGGGCTGGGGTCGGGGCGCCCGGGTGCTGAGGATCTTAGTGGTGATGGTGGTGGTAGTAGTGGTGATGATGGCAATGCGGGTGCAGCAAGGCACGGCATTCCCGGGCATAGCCGACCCCACGTGGCTTTGGATGCTGGGGCACGCGGCGGTGACGTACCGCAGGTACACTCCCGAGGCGGCGGTGAAGGTGTTGGAGGAGGCCTCGCCCGTGATGCCCTGCGACCCACGGGTCAGAGCGGGAGTGATGTGCGGCGGAGGGTCAGACGCCCAGAGGCAAGGCGCGGCATGGGGTGCCAAGAGCAGCTGCTGTCCTCACACGCCTCTCTAGTGAAAACGTCTTCCAGTCCTTTCCCCCGCCCCCTGACACACGCACGCACAACGACATCATCACTTTCGCGCTTACGCTCGTCGTATGCGTTGTGCCTTTTCAACACGCACGCACTCACACAGTCGCACACCTGCGGGTCTGCGGTACGGATCCGCTCCGCCGCGTTAGAGAAGAGGTCGACGTAGCCGTCGAAGTCGCCGTTGGGCGGTGCGGTGCACTCGCCCTTGGCCGGGTAGGGGCACTCGTCCCACCAGTGGGGGCCCTGCGGAACGGAGGGACAGGCGGGAGGGGGGCGCACGAAGTGGGCCAGGAGGCCAGGACCGAGAGGATAAAGCGCGTTGTATCCACGGGGTTTCAAACATCGCACTATCACGGGTTGGACGCGGGGGCGGGGGGCGTAAACTCGCCGGCAGAGGAGCAGGGGCAGGCGCGGTGCCGACATTCCCACGGCGCACAGCGGGACGCGCCACCTTTCCCCTCCCACCCGACGCACACACCCCCGAGGCTGCCGGCTGGCTGGCTTGCTAGCGCAAAAAAAAGCGCCTGTCTTGTGGCCCCAGTCGGCCCTCCGGCTCGCGTTACAAAGCACGGTCGTTTCACATCACGCCTTGCATACTCTCCAGCGCTTCATCGCGCAGGCGCACACGCCCTGCCCCCTCACAACAGCTGGAGGCCCGACAGCATCCGGCACCGTCCCTCGCAGCGATGGGCGGTAGCTTGCGAGAGAGGCCAAGCGCGGACGGCAACAGCAGCCGCAGCAGCAGTGGCGGCATGCTGCTGCAGCACCCCACCTTGTTCTTGGACTCGAACAGCTGCGGGTGCTTGGAGAGGCGGTGGTACAGGTCGGTGGTGCCGCACTTGGAGACGCCCAGGATGTGAAAGTACGGCACGCAGCGCAGGCGCTCGCCAGCGACCCTGCGGGTTGGCCGGGTGGCCGGGGCCGGGGTGGGGCGGGGTTGGTAAGGGGCCCGGATGGCGCTGCGGGGTGAGATGCGGGGGAGCTGCCGGGCAGGGGAGGAGGCAATTCCTGCGCGCTCGAGCGCCCTGTTGCCAAAGGCCGTGGTTCAAGCGGGCGGCAAAGCACGAGAGTGCCCGCTCTGTGCGTTGAGTGCATGCCATGAGTGTACGGGTATGGCGTATGGGTAACGGAAAGGCATTGCTCGAGGAGACGTGTGGCGGCAGCTGATGCAGCAGCCCCTCGGGCGGCACGGCGGACCGGGGGCCCGACGTCCTCGGCCCCCGCCCTCGCCCCCACCAGCATGGGTTCTTGTAGCGGCGGTCGTAGTTGGGGGGCAGCACCTTCCAGATATCGGGAGACTCGGCCTGCGGGGGCGAGCCGGGGGCAGAGGCAGGATAGGAAACAAGCGTCCCGGACCAGGCGGGCCGTGTGCGTGCGTGTGTTCTATATGATCTGCGCGCGCGTGTGTATGTTCTATATGATCTAGAAGCGTGTGTTGAAATGGAACGACGTGAACGACGATGATCTGGAAGCGTGTATATGAGTTGAAAAGGAAAGCGCACACGATGAGCGTAAGCGTGTATGAAGCGTAGAAGCGTGTATGTGTGTGTGGTGGGAGGGGCGTAACGTGGAGAGTCGCGTTTCAAATGAGGGGAGGCTGGAAGCCAGCAGCGGGGGAAATAGGAGGGCAAAGACCCGGGGGGTGGGGAGTGTATGGGGCATGACGGGTTACACAAGTGGCGTGGAGCGGACGCGGCCGAGTGGACAGGAGCGTGGAGCAGCTGCGTGGAGGCGGCATGAGTTCCGCACAAAATGACGAGAGGGGCTTGGTGGGGTAGTGAAGAAGAGAAGACGGGTGATGGTGGGAAACCGCTCCAGGCCGGGGCCTGGGCACATGGCGGGGCCGTCACGCGTGGGTAGGGTAGGGCTAACTTCGGGGCCCCAGGCAGGTGCCCGTAGTCGAATGTTGGGAGTCGCGGGCCGCGGTGGCCGACACCCAACCTTGGCGTGGTCACCGCCTGACCCCCCCCCCCGCGGCTGGCGGGCGGAGGCCGCCCGGGGGCAACGACGCGGAGAGAAGGACAGGACCGGGCACCGGCGGGTGTCATGGCCGCGTCCGTGCCGGCATGGCTTCCCTCCAGGCGGCGCGGCAGCGCAGCACTCACGTCCCCAGCCCTCCGCTGACCCGGGGGCCCCACTCCCCACCCCTTCATTCCACACGCGCGCTTCTGCGCACTCCAAGCAAGCAACCGACCAACCTGAATGAGGTTGAACCTGTCTGATCGGCGGTATCGGTGCACATAGTCGGCCACGTTATAGCGCATGGGGTGAAGCTGGGGCGCCAGGTAACGCGTGTGGTAGTCGGGCGCCGAGGCAGTGGCGTCGACCGAGGAGCTGACATTGGCCGCGGCGCCGGCGGCGGTAGTGGTGGTGGCGGAGGAGGCGGGGTCGGATGTGGACGCGGCGGCCGCGGCCTCCGCGACGGTGGCGGCCGAGGGCGCGCGCGTGGGCGAAGGAGACGGGGAGGGGGAAGGGGACGGGGAGGGCGAGGCGTCGGCGGTGTCGTTGGCCTGGAGGAACCTGGTGTGGGTTGCGGAGCGGGGGGGCGGAGGGGGTGTGAGGCGTGAGTACGACAAGGTTCGGGACTGGGGATGTACGGCTGCACACATTGCGGTACGTCCGCGGGGGTGGGGTCAGGCCTGAGCGGCTCTGCGGGGGCGCGCCAACGCCCCCTCAGCGTCCCCGCCCCGTCCCACGTGCAGGTCAGTCTGTGGCCACGGCTGCTGACGTACTGATGTGTATGCCTGGCTGCCCGCAAGTCACCACAGCGCCGGTAAACTCCTCTCCCCCGTATCCCCTCTACCCCCACCCGTTATGAGGGGTGTAGCATGTTGGGGCGTGCGCCACACGAGCCCCCTGCGGAGCCCACGCATTACAGAGAGCACAGACTGACAGCCGACCGCTGTGGTGGCCTCTGCTGTGGGACCCACGTGCCTGGCTGTTGGTCGGTCAGTTATGCAACGGCCGCCCTGCCCCCACCCAGCCAGGGCGCAGCTCTTCGGCCCACCGTGGCCATTCTTACAGCAGGGGGGGCTCTTTCGATGCGGGTAACCGAACACACAGTCTGGCCGGTCTCCTTCCCATAACATTATGCTGCCTAAATCATTCATCGCCAGATCACAATGGCCTGTATAATGCGGAGGAAGGGACCAGCAAGCA
>LSYV01000010.1:1548846-1564842 GCA_001584585.1 Gonium pectorale | reverse complement strand
CCCGGAGCCCCCACCGCCCCGGAGCCCCCACCGCCCGGAGCCCCCACCGCCCGGAGCCCCCACCGCCCGGAGCCCCCACCGCCCGGAGCCCCCACCGCCCGGAGCCCCCACCGCCCGGAGCCCCCACCGCCCGTGGGCCCACCTGCACGGGGTTGTGCCGCCCCACGCCCGCGCACAGGTAGTCGTTGCTGCCCCAGCCGTAGAAGGCCGAGTGCGAGGCCGCGCCGCTGTGGTACTCCCCCGCGGACACGTAGCGGATGTTGTCGGCGAGCAGGTCGCCCTGGAGTGCGGAGTTCGGGACCGTTGTTAGTTTGGTTCGTTAGCCATTTAGATGGCAGTTGGTAGGTACGGAACAGGTCGCCCCTGATGTGCACGACAGGCGTAGCCGCAAGCACAGGAGTTGCAGGGTTGCGGTTTGTGGTGCGGTTCAGAGACCGGGGTTGACAGCACGTTAAGATAGTTCATGGTGATGGGGCGGTGGGTGGGTTCGCCCCAGCCGCAAACGCATCAGAACGCCGTCCTGAAAGGTCGCGCTGTCAGTCCTGATGCCCCTGCTCCCTGGAACCCAGGCTCAACCCTCCGCTCCCTCCACCCCAACACACACCCTTACGCTCGTCGTATGCGTTTCCCTTTTCAACACACACCCTTCTGCCCGGAGGCATCCCCCAAAGGCCGGGGGAATGCCCTCCAAGCCTCTACCCCCCAGGACCGGCTCCCTGGCATGCGATAACTCAAACAGCTACCCTGGCAAACGCTGGCAGCCAGTCAGCCACCCACCAGCGCCTGGCCCGGCTCCTTGGGGCTGCCCGAGCGGCCCAGCAGCAGCTCCCGGCCCCCCCACGTGAACACCTTGCCCTCTGCCGTGGACACCACGGCGTGCTCGCGGCCCGCGGCCACAGCCTCCACCTGCGGCGGAGCCGGCGACAGCCACAGCGGCATAGCGGGGGTGAGGGGCAGCGGGGGAAGGGGCGCAGGCGGGAGCCAGGGGGGAGGCAAAAGGACGATAGACAGGGACGTCGCGCTGCCCCCGCCCGGGGCGCTACAGGCCGTCCTCCTCCGGCCCCTGCGCCCCCTGCCCACCTCGCACCCCGACCAGCACGCCCCTTGCACCCCCGCCCCCGCCCCCGCTGCAACCTCACCCTCCCTGCGCTGCCCTCTCTGTTCCCCCGTCCTGCTGCCCAGACCGGCATGGCGCCTCCGCCTGCCTCCGCCTCCCTTCCACCCGTGCCCCACCTTGTGCCCCGCCAGCACACCCGTCACCCTGCCAGGCAGCAGCGGGTCGCCCCCGCGGCCCAGCTCGCCCGCCTGGTTGGGCGCGTGCTTGTTGGACAGCGTGCCCGCGTAGCCGTCGTCCTGGAGAGGACGGGACGGGACGGGGGGCAGCCGGAAGGGGAAAGGGCGCGAGGGGGAGGGGGGTATGAATGAAACGAGAATCGGGTCGCAACATGGGCGAAGACATGGGGCGCCGAGTCTGGAATGGGGTCGGGATGGGAGGGAGCGATCGCGAATGCCAACCGCGCGCGTCCGCCTGGGGCCTGCAGCCCGCGCTTGCCCTCCCTGGGTACGGCTGCTCACCTCTCCTCCCCCCTACACACACAAATGTGTGGGTACAACTGAGAACCCACACTTGCACTCGCGCTTACACTCGTCGTATGCGTCGTTTTCGTTTCAAAACACGCGCGCGCCCATTCACACAGACGCACGCACGCATGCACGGCTGTGCGGTACGCACAGGGTGTGCGCAAGTACGGGCGGGGAAGCTGACGCAGGAGGCCGGCACACGTCGCACCTGCGAGCTGCAGGTGTAGACCTCCCCTTCCTCGGTGGCCGCCAGCCAGAACACGTAGCCCGCGTCGAACGCGACCACGCGCTTGCCTGCGAGGGATAAAGATTTCAAGCTTGGGATTGGCATTATTCATTGATACGACTGCTTCTTGAACATGAGACTGCTTGGGAAGTATGGAAGTTCGGTCCGCCCTGCCCTGCACTGCGCTGCACTTACCGCGGCCGGAACCTCCCACGTCATGAGCAGCCCCACCCGGCACCGCTCCCCTCGCCATCATCACCGCCAACGCAAAGCATGAACCCTCCCTCGCAACCACACCAGTGTCACCTCATAACCCTCATCCGTGACCCGCCCGCCCGCTCTGCAACCTTTTCACCCCCTCCACCCCTGTCCCCGGCCCCTGTCTCCGGCCACCCACCCTTGAGCTCCCCCTCGACCAGCCTGGGCTTGTACGCCTGCTCCCGATCCGGCAGCTTGCCGCCGTTGCTGCAGCCGTCGTGGCCCCACGTGTACAGCCGCCCCTCGCTGTCCACCGCCATGCTCACGTAGCGGCCCGCGGCGGCGCCCACGATGCGCACGCCGGCGGGCATGGCCACCGGCGCGGGGCTGCGGCGCGGGCGGGAGGGGAGAGGGAGAGGGCGCGGCGGAAGGAGAGAGGATTAGGGCGGGGGAGACTTGAAGGGACTTTGATGACCCCCCAGCGGCAGGTGGGAGAGCGGGCCAGAGGATCAGAAGGCGCTTTCATCAGAGAGGCCTGAGGCACATGCCATCCCGAACCGTGGGAGAGGGGGAGGTCGGGGCGGCGCGCAGCAGTTGGCGGCACCGCAGCCTATCCTGCTGGCCGCAGGATGGGACAGCGCCTTACGCCCCCCCATCACCTAACGCACACCAATACCCCTCGCCCCCCTGCCCCGCCGAGGCGGCCTTTCGTCTGAGCGAGCAGGCAGCACCCTGATCCAGCGTCGGCCCCGGCGACGTGCCTCGCTGTCCACGCCCACCGTCATCCTCACCATCACCTCGGCCACCACACCCACACCCACATTCCCCACGCCCGCACACACCCCGTCACCCACATGCCGCTGTGGCAGCTGGGCCCCGACGTGCAGGGCGAAGGGTCGGTGGCGCTGGCGGCGCCCACCGCCGAGCGGCCCAGCTGGCCCCAGTCGTTGAGCCCCCACGACCACAGCGTGCCGTCCTCCGTGAGCGCCATGGTGTGGTAGCGCCCCGCCACGGCCTGCACCGCAAACTTGCCGCGCAGTGGACCCTCCACGCGCCCCGGCGCGCTCGTGCCGCCGCGGCCCAGCTGCCCGGAGGCGTCCAACGGGGGACTGCCGTGGCCGCCGCCGCCCCTGGGGTTGCGGGTATGGGTGCGGGGGGGGTGAGGAGTACGATGGGTGGGAACGCGGGAGCGGGGAGGGGAGAGGTGGGGGATACGGGGTGACTGGGTGGGGGCTCGCTGCGGGTCAGGGCCGGGGGTTAGGGCTAGGGGCTGGGTTTGCGGCGGACTGAAGGAGCACGCGGTTGGAGATCCGACACGCACGCCAGTGGACAAGGGGCTCTCAGCTGAACTGCGTCCTGCGTGCCCGTACCCTGTCGCTCGTCCCCCCACCACCACCACAACTCGCACTGCATCTTCCGCGCGCTCGCGCGTGGCGCTCCTTGCGATGGCTTTCCGGCCGACGCCGTGTCCCACCTGGAGTCGTTGTGCCCCATGGTCCACACCTCCCCGTCCGCCGTCGCGACCGCCGAGTGGCGGCTGGCGGCCACGGAGATGACGGTCAGGTTGCGCAGCGCCGGCTCCGGGAGCGCGTTGTCACCTGCGGGGGCGTGGGAGCGGGCCGTAGGAGGGGGCCGTGGGAGGGCGGGATCGGCCATGCAGGGGCGGTTACAACAGACGAAAGTCCCCGCCATCCCGAGTCCCCGACTTCCACACCTAAGCCGCTGTGAGGGCGCCGCCTGCCGGAGAGCGCACCGGTCCGCGGCCGACCGATTGTCCGACCCAGGGTCGCCGCTCCGCCCACCTCTGCCTCAGAGTACGGGCCCGCCCAGCCAGGTCACACACGAGCCCTGCCGCGCCACCCGTCCTTCCAGCCCTTCTACTCGCCCTTCCTCCTGCCCAACGAGCGCGAGCGAGCGCACCGTACCGTGCCGTACTGTACCGCACCTTTGGTCCGGCCGAGCCGCCACTCCTTGAGGCCCCAGCTGAAGAGAGTCCCCCCGGGCGCAGGCCGCGTCAGCTGGGCGCCGGAGCTGCGACCCATGCGGCCCGACACCACGACGGGCAGAAGCTCACGGGCGGTGTCAGTCGCCGACCCAGATGCGCCGCCGGTTGCAGAGTGGGTTGGTGCGGGGGAAGAGGAGGCGGCTGGGGCTGGCGAGGCAGTACCAGCAGCATCCTTGCCGCTGTCCCCCGACACGCCGCCGGTCTCCTGCTGTTGTTGCTGTTGCTGTTGTTGCTGCGTCTCCTCCGCCTTGGCCGGCGATGGCGGCGCCGGGGAGGGCGGCGGCGGCGATGGCGGTGGTGGGGAGGGCGGCGGCGGGGAGGGCGGCGGCGGGGAGGGAGGCGGCGGGGAGGGAGGAGGAGCTCCGGGCGGTGTAGGGGAGGGTGGCGGGGGGGAGGGGGGAGGAGGCACCGGTGGTGATGGGGAGGGATTAGGAGCGCCCGGAGACCTAGGCGAAGATGGCGCCGGAGAGGGCGGTGCGTTGTGGGGGTTCTGCTCCTGATTCGCTCTGAGGGTCCGCACGGAAGGCGCGGGATGCGTGACGCGGGGTGACGGTGTTTCGGTCAAGGTCTTCACCGCCCAACCGGCGTACAGGACGATGAAGAAAATTGTGCCAATTACGATAAGTTGAGGCAGGTAAGACAGCGCCGATACCCGCTGCTGCGGGTGCTGCCTCCGCGTGTGTTGCTGTCCCCTCATCATCTTCGCTCGCTGGTCCGAGACGCCCGGCGCGCTAGGGCATAATCATTTGCCAACCTGATCACGGTGTGTTTGGAGAGTAGGTGGAGGAAAGTCGCTGAAAAGACAGCTGCCAGGCCAAACGGCGACCAACAACGATCAGAAGCAGTACTTCAAGGATTGACAATGAAAGATGGACACAAGCTTCAAAGGACGAATCGAGGACTCCTGCTTCTTCGGTTGCAGAGAAGTCGGTTGATTCGGTTGCAAGGAGCTACGGCCCTAGCCAAACACCGAAGCCATGGCCAAGCTTGACACATGAGAAATTGATAAGATTATTCGCTGGGAGTGGAGATGTACCTGCCGGCCTGTGCAGAATGGCTCGACAAGGTTTGTTATCCGTATGACAGTATCACTTTCATCTACAGTCGTTGTTACGATTGTTGCCACTTTCAGCGCATCGGCACACCTCCGACCCCTGGGTCGCCGGTCCCGTCGTCGCCCCCAGCGCCTGGCCTCCGCGCGCTCGTCGCCGGCGACCGAATATGATGTAGAAGGCGATCCTTTATGTTTGAAGTAGTCTCAGCGAAATGGCGTCAGCCGGTGAAGGCCAGCAGCCGCCCGGTACCTCGCTGCCGATCGCTCAGGGGGCGCGAAAGTCTCAGAGGGGCGAAGCGGCTGAACGCCTGGTGGCCAGTGCGGGGCTACGGTCACCTGTGTCGGATCGGCAGCATGAGCCGAAGCAGTGGCAGATCTCGTGGGTCCCATAGGACTTCACCTCCATCCGGATGGTGGTCGAGGAGCTACACACGGGGCGCTTCTTGGTGTTCAGCCCCCTGGGCGTCGACGCGGTGCATGCGGGGAGGGGAGGCAGAGGTGCTGACGGCGCAGCGCGCTGTCACCGTACCGAATATGATCGCGCAGGTAGCCCTGGATCTTTCTCCCTGCCGTAGCTCCCGCGCCACTCCAGGTCACCTTCGCGATGCCGTCAATCTACGACGCAGTTGAACGCCGGGGTCGACGAGACATGCGAGCGTGCTGCAGCCACAATGGAGGGGTATCCGCGGGGCGGCATCGTCGTGGGCTACACAGCGGACGACGCAGCTGGCGCGTCAACTTCGGCCCAGCGGCAGCAGAGCGCCCTGGATAACGTCACCCTGCTGCGCAATGCCATGGGCCGTGCACTGCGTCCTCCAGACTCATGTGTGTCGCCATGGTCGACGCCTTGCTGCTGCCAGAGGGCGACGTCACTGCGGGTGAATCGCATGTTTTCAGCATGCTGGTGAGTCGCAGGGCTCAGTGCACACTTAAGCGAGTGTCTCGGGGATTCGGATGTTTGCTAGAGACGCGCGAGGATAAACTTGCCATTTGAACGAGCAGGGGCCCTTGCCCGTGGCGAGTACCTTCCTTGAGTTGTGAGTGCGTGGCTCTATCGCACCGCGCGCAGGGCTGCCCCTCGTTGACTGGATGTTTGCGCCGTTGTGGTCTGCTGTGCGGGATGCATACAAGTATTTCATGGCAGCGGAAGTGCAGGAGGATGCCTTTGCTGGGATGCTGGCGCTGTCCTTGATCCTCCCTCAGCTGTGCGACACTCAGCAACTTGCCGCCGCCGGTTCAAGCATGGGTAGCATGGGTGGCATGGGTAGCATGGGTAGCATGGGTGGTGAAGGGCAGTGGTATGTCGAGCTACTCGCGGTGCTCAGCCTGCGTGCATGCGGCGATCCACTTGCATGGCTTTTCATCGCGTGTTATACTTGAACGGTTCTACCAGTATGTGATGCATGGAACATTTTCGGGTCGCTGGCTTAATCGTCCTGATGGCCGGTCCGCTGCTTTGGCGCCCCGATGCCCCGCATATCGGAGTTCAGCCGTCCTGTGTGACAAGCCCAGGCCCCAGGAGAGAACGGTAGTGTTATACTCGTAGCAATGAATGGGGGGAAGGGTCGTTATGTACCTGCCATGCCCTGGGTGACGTGTAAGGGCGGTGACCACTGGGGGAATGTTTCAACAGCACGGCAACGGTTGAAACGGGTTGCAGGTCCTGGTTGTACGGATGGGCAATCCATGTGGCCATAAGCTGACAAATATGGGTTCCCCGGCATGCGCGGATGCTGTGGAAGTTAACTTGGTATTCACCGGCACACAAAGTCAATCAGTTGGGTCTGGCCCTTACGCTACATTGGACTGACGTGGAAAAAAGAGAAATCTGCAGAGAAAGAGGGAGCCCGCCTCTACGACTGGACTGGACTGCTGTGGACCGGTTTCCGTAGCACCGTGGTATGGTTATGTACGGATAGAGACAGCAGTTTCCGGGCTAGGATGCGCAGTGTTTCGGCAGGGATCCGAACGCAGGTCTGAGGTGTCGTACCTGGACGGCGACACGATCTGCTTCACCGCACCGCGCAAGCCTGGATGTGGGCCAGCACCTGAATAGCACATGAAGGTGTCGTATTAGTACGGTGCTCCATCTTCACCTGCAGATGTCTATTTCATGGCGTTTCGGGCATTCGTGAGAACTGGAGTGTGACTAGAGACCGCGTACTCGAACCGTCGAATGGTGTGGATCAGGCTGTATATGTGCCCGACTGACGGAGACCACCGGGCCCACAGGCCAGAGCGTCACGCTGTCACGAGACACCGCGTGATCGACAGAACGCGTGGCAATACCCTTGCTTGCAGTTTGAGTAGCAAAGCGTGTCCACTGGCATAGTGGGGTGTAGTGATTCCGGCGCTTTGTATCGGTGACGGTGCGCATGTGTGCGCATGTGTGCGTAAAAAACTGCTGACATTCCGTGCCCTGATGTGCGAGGCGACAGTGACGCTCATAGTTACACCTTCCTCGTTTGACGTAAGGGCCCGTTTCGGAACAGAATGATGGGGACTTGGGGAGGCCCTGTACGGCAATCTATTGCCAAAAGCGGACTTGCTGTGTCTCGGTGCGCTTGCTCGGCGTTATCGGGATACTATGACGGTGCTACGGTGCACTGACCGTTGGCATTCTCGCTTGCTCTGCGTAAGACTAGTTGTAAGTTCACAGCGTGCCCCGCTACACCTGCTACACCAGACAGACTTCGCTACAGCACCCCCGACGCTTGGGGACCCGGCCTGTCACCATCGTTTCGTTTAAAATGGAGCGTGCACAGCTCTTAGCTTCGTAGAGACGACAATCATAAACCTTTACCCCACCCCACCACTCGTACTTCGTCTATGGCCCCCCCGGCTTTGACGGACGTGTAACCTGTAACCTGTAACCTTAACGTCGTGCCAAGACGCTTGCTCGGCCAGCACGCTACACCGTGCAGTGAGGATCGCCGTCGTATGGCCTGGAACTCCTCTCTGGGGAGCCTGGAATCTGTATCTGTTGTGCAGCACGACTATTGGCCCATTCACTGCCAGTCCTCCGATCCGACAGCGACACTTCGAGGGTGTCTCCGCCCCTTTCGCTCAGCAGCGTTCAGCAGACGGCTCTTACCAGCACCAGTGGGCGCCCGCATGCCCCTGGCAACACACGGCTGCCGGCGCCGTGGAGCTGGGACCCGGGGATTGTACCCAGCAGGCCGCCCACCTTATCCACCCACCTTATACGCCTGTGCAGCAGCGCGTTCATGTAGCCTCCGCTGAAGGTAGTGACGGTGGCAGCGGCCGCACGTCAGCGCTCTTTCGCATTGGCATGTGACGCCGAACGTTGTCCCCAGCGTTCGCAGCCACCCAAACGTGCCCAGTCGTCCTGCGCTGTTGCCAGCCGTGCTGCTCCTGCCTGCCTGCCTGCCTAGTGCAGCTGCTGAAGCTGCTGATGACGGCACCGTCGTCGGGGCCAGTAGCAGACCACGGCGGGTCTTCGTCACCGATGAGGCGTCGTTCTTCCTGGCAAGTCCTTGCTCTTTCTCCAAAGCACAGCCGCCTCCCTTGCGAGTCTTAACGATGTGGTTAACTTGATAACTGTCGATACCGTCAGCTGCTGCTGTAGGGGAAAGCTATCGCCTCCAATGGCGGGCGCGCCACAAAAATAAACAGTGAGCTGCAGGGCAAGAGGGCGCCACGTCAATGGACATCCACACACCCGAAGGCACGGTCTTACCAGTAGAGCCAGTAGGGAGCTCTTGCGTTGGTGTCACATGCCTGAAACCTTTCCACAGAGAAAACGTGCGGGTTCTGCGCACGCGTTGCGCAAGTTACATTCACGGTCGGACTGTGGACGCATGCAGCCCCCTGAACCGGGGCGCGCCTCAGCGCTATTTACACAGGGTGCGACAGTTTATCGAAGGTCAGTTCACAAGGGATGAAACACGGCTTGCACGCCAGCAGCGGCAAGGCACGCGTCATCCCGATACCGAGAGCGAGCGAGGCTGCTCGACAGGCATCCAGCCCGAAGGATGACGGAATTTGCGGAATTGCATCATGTTACGGCTTCAAAGGTCTCCGCGCACTTGCGACCCTTGGCGAGTCCATTTCGATGATCCGCACTTCTTTCAGCAGCCCGACAGCCCCTGTCCTCACCCTGTCTTCGTCCCCTTTCCAACCCAAATCACAGACCTTCACTCAAACCATCCTTACATTGTCTGTCACGAACCGGCGGTTAAGTTATATATGTGTACTTCGAGTTTCTGCGGCTCAAAAGGGAGCCCACTCTCTATGGTCACGTTTGCATACCTGCTTCTTATGTATGTGCATAGCGGCAAGTGAGGAGTGCAAGCGCTCATTCGGACAGGATTGAAATTTGGACTATTCAAGTCTGCCCGTGCTTTGAGAGTCTTTGCGTCCAATTATGATCGTCCATGGTGCAGAACTCCTTCTGCAAGCCGGCGGCGTGCCTGCTGCTGCTTACTTAGTACCTTTACACCGGAGACAAATCGTCACGCTGATGATCAGATGATGTATACAAAGTCAGTTGGAGCCATTAAAAAGGCTTCAGTAAAGCTCTGATAAAGTAAGTTGGTGATTTCCAGCAGCAGGTCGCGGTTTCAGGGCAGTGCCGCTGCATTTCATTGTACTTCCAGTGTTGCTTCAGTTGTTGTTACGCCCAACATTAGTCCGGAATCGTCTGAGCGCCGTCTGGGCGAGCGTTCCAGCTAAGGGATTTGTTGTGCCTGTCGTGCAATGCGCGGCCTATTGTTCAATTGGACCGTGTCATTCATAATTGCTGTGCGTACACAATGCAACACACCCAACAGTAGCCAGGGGAGCCTACCTGCATCGGCAGTTGGCGGAGCACTAGCGAGTTTCTCAACCGCTTGCGGCTTCACAGCACAGCCGAATCTTCAAGGCCTGGTGTACTCAAGTTGGCGCCCAAGCAAGATAGCGGGTCGCATCTCAGCAACGAGTCGCCTACGTTTTGATAAAGCCCACCGCTTTCAGCGCCCATCCTTCGCTACATCATGCCATCAATCATGCCATCAACATATGATCCTGAAAGCGGGTGGTCGATGACCGCGACAGCCCGGCCACTGGGGGGCGTACAGCGGACTCCTTGGACAGAGCTCGCATGCATTTCTATTGGGCCCCTCGCTCTAATAGGTGAGTCGTAGTCGTCGGGTGTCCGCCCCGAAGCTCGGGTGTGTGGGGAAGGCACTAGTGGCTAGGGTTTGGAACTGCCGACGGACTCGACGGGCGACCACCTTACTGCCGCCGAGGCCACATGCAAGGGTGCACGGATGCCCTCCTAATTTGCGCATTTGTGATCCCAGTGTGATGGGAGCCACACTACCACTTGGACTTTCCTAGCACGCGGTAGACCCCAAGGCTCCACACGCCGGTTAGGGCAATGAAGACCCTGCTCCATACAAAAAAAGAGAAACCTGCACAGAAAGAGGGACCTGCTCCATACAACACAGTATGGAATCCGGGTTCACCACATACACCGGAGTGTTCGCTTACTTTCTCATGTCTGGTTTCTATTGCTAAAAAAGATAACCAGAAACGGGGAAGGCCGCCCGCCCCGTATTGCTGCCACGTTCCGAGCACGCCACATTTCTGCATGGAGCGGACGCAGGACGCCCTGGATGCCCCCCCCCCAAAAAAAACACACAACTTTGTTGGGTACATGGGCTGCCGGCTAGGATGTTTCTTCTGCATGCCTGCCTGTCTCACACTGTCATGCATAGATCTTCTTGATCATATAGAAGTAATAGAACACAGTTTCTTCATCCATCCTAATCTGGTTGTGACGCCTCCCTGCGCCGCCCCCGCCCCGCTCACTCCCACGCGCGTGGCGCAGCCTCGGGCGCCGGATCCATCGCCGCCGGCTTCATACTCCGCCACTCCACGCAAGCTTGGCCGCTGCTGGTGGCGCTGGGAGTCAGCTTCCTCTTCATGGCAATTGGGCTGTACGCGCGACACAACATGGACGAACAGGCAAGCTCAGTCCCATGGGTCGGGCGTGGTCGGGGTTCGCGGTTGGGTTGACCGGGCCGGGCCAGGGCGCCTTGTTTGGTGTGCTGGGCGGCGCCCATCCCTCCCAAACCCGTACACAGGGGAGGGGGCGGCTTGCCACGCCAAAGAGACGAGGCAAGCAGCCCCCTCCGCACACAACCCTCACCCGCGCGTCACCCCTCTCCAGCGGCAACACATGCATGGCGCCTACCTCCATTATGGCACTTACCTCCACCCTTGGCGGACCGCCGGGGCGCCCAGCAGCGCCCACCTCATGTCCTGGCCCCCGTCCCGGCCCTGAGTAATTCCGCACCTGACCTTCCTGACCAGCCACGCTGTCCGTTTCCCCGCGCAGTCCGAATACGGCGCCGTCCGGCGGCCGTGCCGGCAGTGGCCCTGGAAGCGGCCAAGCAGCCAGGTTGGTGTTGCAAAACATATTGTGCAAGGCGCCATGGAAAGCGGTCATCGTTCGAGCATGAATAGGTGCTCGGGGAGTGCGGAATTGATACCCAGCCCTCGCCTGGCCCCAGTGGAGGCGTGCGGGGAGGGGAGCGGGCGTAGGGCGCCGTACACCCGCCCCTTCCGGCGTGGCATGTGCCACCAGCGGCACATGTGCGCACGGCCGCCGACACGTTGGAGCGTCAGCCACGGACGGGCGCCAAGCGCCGGTCTTGCTGTGCGGGGGGGGGGCTCGTCGTGTGGGCACTGGGAAGGCGCCTCCGGGAAGTACCCGATGGGAGAGGGGCGCTTCGCCAAGTGCGCAACGCGGAGGTTGCACCACAACCTCTAACCCAGCCCGCCCAATGCGCCCACGCCGCGGCAGCCGCCGCCGCCCTGGCCGAATGCGGAGGTCACGCCGTCCATTGCGCCAATCACCTTGCACCCGCCCGTTTCCTTTTCACTCCGACAGACCGCCCACCACGACGGCACCAACAGCCGCAGCGCCAGCGGCAGCGGCAGCGATAGGGCCCGGAGCGTAGCACAACCCCATCGGACGGCGCTCGCAGCGCCCCGGGGCGGCGGCCGCGGCGGCTCGCATCCGGCCTCACCCCGGTACCTACGCGGCGCCAAAGTCGCCGCCGCGCCCCCGCGCCAACCGCCCCTGCGCGTCCTGTCGCTGGACGCGCCGGCGCTAGCGGCTGCGGCTGCCGACGAGGAGCACGGCGGCGCCGCCGCCGCCGTCACCGCCGTCCCCGGGGCGCTGGCGGTCGGGGTTGCAGTATCGCCGTACAGCTCGTTCAAATTCCTGACGAGCTCTTACTCCAGCATCTTTGCCTGTGAATGCCACTTGTCAAGCGCCGATGGCGGCGGCTGCGGTGGCGGTGAATGCCGGTGCGCCTGCAAGGGAGGCTTCGGCCAAGGCAGTGATTGGTCCCTCCTTGGCAGCGGCAGCGGCAACTGCACCCCCGGTATCAACTGGCAGCCCCCGCGGGGGCCCTCCACGGCGGACACGACGACGGCGACGGCACGCCTGGGCGGGGGGTCGGCCGCGGCGGCGCCCGCCGCCGCCGCCGTCGCCGCCGCCGCCTCCACCGCGCCGGTCGCGGTGGATGGATCAATCAGCGCCGGCGCTGTGCAGCAGGCAGCGGCAATGGGGAGGCGGGCGGCGCGGCGGACGACGGTCGCCCGGCGGATGACGGTCATTGTGGTGCAGCCGTGCGCGCTGATGTCCATGGCGGCGCCGCCTCCGCCGCCGGCGGCGGCTGCAGTGGCAGGGGGCGCTGTGCAGCAGCCCGAGGGAAGACCCAGGGGCCTTAGGATGCCTCCGTCGGCGGTTCCCCCCGCGCCGGTGTTGACACCCGCGGCATCCGACGAGCTGCCCTCTGGAACCCGTGACTGCACTTGATGCGGTGTGATTGAAACACAATTCCCGATTCGCCTTTTTGCTCGGAGACTGATCACATGCCGCGAGCTGCCGTTGTCAAGGGCACGAGGAAGGGGCTGGCAAGCTGACACTGATTGATATATTCATCGATGAATGGAAGGGATATCGGAATGACCGTGTAGGGTTGGTGTTCCTCGCGCGAGGCGTTCATGAAGCAGGGGGACGGGTCGTGCGAGGGGCATTGTGTCCCTGCATTGAAGAAAGCAAGAAACATGAACGAGAGACATTGTGCGTTTGCGATTGTGCGGCATACGTGCTGCGCGCACGCCCCTGCGTTCCCTGGGCGCCGCCCGCTGAGGCTTGCCCACGCACTTCCCCGCAGCGTGCGACAAAGCAGCACTTTCGAATCTGACGAGGGCAGGCGGGCTGGCGGGGGAGCAAGCACGGCCGGATGCGAGGGTGCGGGCGCCGCTCTCGGTGGGTGGGTGGGTGGGTGGGTGGTTGTGGCAGCGTGTGGCTGCATTGAGCTGATGCGTCGTCCCCACCGTTGCATGCAAGTCTCCGCGCGGGCGCGGCGCTGTCCTGCACCCCGATCCATAGGCGTTGCTCACACCGGGCGGCACGAAGCCCGGGGGGCATCCGACTCCGCCGCGATGCGGCGTCTGTCGTCATGGCTCCGCCGCCGTGCCTTGCCTTGCCTTGCTGCCGAGGGAGACGCTGCCAGGCGCTGGCTACTCGCGGCAAGGTTCTGGGTTCACCCATCCGTCGTGCTGCATGCGCACAATTATTGCATGCACTTATTGTGCAGATGTCGGCCGCGCACCTTACTTGTCCCCCTCCTCTTGTGGGTGTGTGCGTTGTGTGGCGCGGCGCGCGTACGGAGTGTAGAGATGCACCGGTGGGGTACGGCAGGCCGGTGTACGACATGCGCACATGTCGGGTGTCTCTCTGGCGCCGCCGGCTGGAGCGGTTGGGCAGTTATGCGCTGCTTGGCTTTTGCCTGTGTACCGCTGTCACGCGCGTGGGCACCGCAACCGTGCCAACTAGCCGCCCGTGTGCACCCTTTCCGTACGACCCGTACGACCGTGCCGTAATCGCGCATGGCTGGCAATCGAGAGTGAGACCCTGTGCCGGGGACGTTTGAAACGATCATCGTAGCACTATTGCGTGCGCCTCTTGGGGCCTCATGATTCTCGCCATGGAATGGGGCGGCGGTCACACATGTACCATGTCATTGATCCTGCCAGTCCTGACCGGGCCCGCCGTGTCCTCGTGCCGTACATCACGGATGCCCGATGCGAGACGAGGAGTGTGCACATGCATGTGCAGGCGTGCGTCCTGCGCGTTTGTGTCGTACGGACAGCATCGTGGAGCGTGCAGTGTAGTACAGGGGGATGGGCCCCTCCGTGTTTTCTTGTCCGCGCGCATGTGCGTGGGGCTGCGGGGTGCTGGATGGCCCGCAGTGTGCGCTGGTGCGCATTATGCTGTGCCCCCAGCCACCCCCTGATGCACGCCTTTTTCCTGTTCTGACGCCCTGATGGATCAGCTGTGAATCCTGGGAGCTGGTTAAAATGCAGGAGGGCACCAGCCGTACGTGTACACGTCGGCAGTGACGGTCACCGGTCGATTGCTTCATGCCTGATGGCAGTGATTGCTGCACCAGAGATTGCGGTTACCACGCCGCGCCTTGCGTCAACAACGCACTGCTGTTTGGATCGCAAGGCGGCATGGTCTGTAGTACCGTACAGCATGGCCGTACAGTGCGACCGTTAAGCGTGGCCGTACAGCGTGGCTTGGTGACCGGGTCGAATACACGAAGGTGTTACTGACCGTGCTGCGGCATCCGCTTGGTCCGTTCCGGTGCAACGCTGAGACACCGCCCGATTGTGCTCCACCCCGGAATATTTTTGCAATATTCCGTGGTGCTGTCTAGCTGATGTGGCTAACTGGCATTCTCTGTGATTTACAGACACTGAGTAGCACACGGAACGCAGAACCGGTTGAGGATACTTGAATTCCTGTTTGTAACCTTTCGCGTCGCAGCTTGCGAGCACGGACGCCCTGCGGACGCCCTTACAAGGAGGCAGCTGAGGCTAGCCCGTACCTAGGGTGCGTAGCCTTCCCAGTGCGAGACGCAGATAGCTGGTCTCGCACTGACGCTGGCCTTCTCGCCAGACTGAACGCTCCAGGGGAACCCGCCCAGGTCACACCTAGCACGGCCGAGCCCCGATACACACAGCTAGTAATCGAAATGCCAATAATAGTGCCCGCTCTATCTCAAGGCGGCGCACGGAAACCAAGCAATGAGCGCTAACCGAAGGGGCCAAACCTAACGGTTTCCTAACCAACTGCTAACAGTTCTGCGCGTTCAGCACGTAATATGGCAGCCACATGAGATAGCGTGACAATATGGGCGGAAAAAAACCGTCACATTTCAAGTACTTTCATGTCCGCTGATATGCGTAGGGCATGCAGGCCTTCTGCTATGCAACTGCTCAGACACGTGCCCTGCGCCCCTTGCACGTTGGGCGTCAGATGTGTCCCCTATCACAAAGCCAAAATGGAAGACATTCTCTGCGTATAGCATTGTTCCCCTTCAGGAACCCCACTGCAGGTCGCAGTCTAGCCGCGCGCACAGTCTAGTTGTTGAGTCCTCAGAAATGCCGGGTACATACCACCAAACTCTATCTGGTGGTATGTACAACCCCCGTTCACTGACCGTCAACCCCTGCATGACCATCTGTTCCATCCGCCTCATAAACTGCAACACGGACAAAGCTCTGGCTGACACGCTGATTTTGCTTGGTAGCCCCCTACGCGTCTGCCCAGCGGTACTGGGCCCCGTCACGCCACCGCTTCAGGGCCATTGCGCAGGGGAAAAAAGAGAAATCTGCAGAGAAAGAGGGAGCCCGCCTCTACGGCCATACACACCCAAACGCGCGACGTTTCCAGAAGGGCGGGCGGGTACAATTCAAGGCATGTGACGTTCGTCCCGACCCCCAAAGACCGGCTTACCAGCTTACCGGTTTGTCGGACTTCACCTGGTGGACTGCAAGGTCTCAAGATTGAGCTGCGGTGGTGTTGTCGTCACGGCCACCGGTCCGACGGCGCCCAGC
>LSYV01000010.1:1531138-1545681 GCA_001584585.1 Gonium pectorale | reverse complement strand
CTTCCCCGTTTCTGTTTCTCTTTTTTAAGATAGAGCATCGTACAAGAGTTGCCAACAGCAAAGACACGGCCCCAACTTAAGGATTCCTGGACGGAAAGGTGAATACTGCAACAGTCGTCCAGCATGCGATGCGATAAGCGGAAATTAAGCGGACGACTAGCGGAACCCTGCCTGGTTCGGGTAGCTGAGCACGCGGGCTGCCCTAGACGGCACGCAAGGACATTGCTCTGACCAGCTTGGAGTTGCTGTACTTGCTAGACCCAGGGCATGGAACGCGCAACGTCCCGTCACGTCGGGGAACAAGAACGCACGGTGCTAAGCCGAAACCGACGAGGTTTTTGAAGCAGCAGCGGAGCCGTAAGGCTAAACAAGGGTACATCAGAGCAATCGCCCTCGCATAGAGCGTTAGCCCTTGCGCTTCCTATGTCCCATGGTGTTCTCGCTCACATTCCAAAAGCCCTTAGTAAACATGCCACCCTTTTGACGTGCCACTACATACTGGTGTTGTGCACGCAGTTCTAATATTTGCAGAATTTACAAAGGAAGATGCAACAACGGAAATTCCTTACGAATGCCTCCGCAGTACGCCGGGCCTGAGCCAAGAGCTGCAAGGGTGCTGTTCTTTTGTGTGTGTAACATTGTAGCAGAAGTACATTGCAGCACTGCCGTACTTTCATCCCGTTCGCCTGGCCTCGCCTACCTCTCGTCCTCTCCTCCTGCTGCAAGACGAACTTACGACATCTAGTGCCAAGACTGGAAGCTGGCCAATAATCGCATATCGACGCGCCTAATCCTTGGGCAGAGCTCGTAGTGAGATGACGCTGTAATGGACGCGAAGGAGTAGACATCGGCGTTTTGAGCGCGTACACGAATGTTGTGGTACCGAACTGGGCGCTAGTCACCGACAGGGGTTCGCCCTCGGCTGCGTTTGCGGGCGCACTGTCGGCGCCTTACTTCGCCACGATATCATAATTTTACCCGCAAGGCAAATGGCACTCCATCACTACGCTGAAGCGCGTGGAGTGCGAGCCCAGCATGCGCAGCTGGATGCCCCTCCCGCCGAGGAATGCAAATCATCCATGGCCCCGGCGGCTCTTTCAGGTACGCAACCTCAAAACAATTGCACATATAGCGGTATTAGGTGCCGGTAGTTGTGTTTGTTACCCAGTCAACTAGCCCTTGAGCCCGCGGTCACTCCTGCATAAATCCACTTGAGGTCCATTCCAGCTAAGGATGCAGCGACAGGCATTAAGTCAAGAACGACTTAGGGTTGGCCCGACTAATGGTGTAGGTGAAACCCTTCCGACTGCCTTTTCGGTGCAAAGCCACATGCATCTGAACTATTATATCCGCCCCGCACAACCTACATGCAGCGATGGGTGGAATTGGTGCGATGGTCGCCGGCGTCCTGCTCCGTCCCGCATCGGCCTGGCAGTGCCTGGTCGCAGTCGGCAGCTTCCTCGTGCTGGTGGGGGGATTCCTGTGGATGCGTCGCTACTGCGAACAGCAGGTACGATGGAGGGTACAGGTGCATGGGAGGCGCAACATACCGCAGACGCCCGGTGATGCATGGGGCTGGCCTCTCACTGGCCGCGGTCACGGCCGTGCACGCGGTGGATTATGCTTACCTGCGGTTAGCACTGCCACTCCCGCCAGCACGACAAAACGTTCATTCTTGACGTGCTCCTGACTTAGTCGGTCCCAGTCCAAAGGGAGCTCAGCATCTTAAGACGTCCTTCGCCCCTTGTCCTGCGGCTCGGCGCTCGTAAACCGCGCCAATGCCGCATTGCAGCTGGCATTGAAGGTATGCCCCTGCCGGCTGCCGCCTGCGCAGGATGAATCGCAAGGCCAAGATGATATGAATGAAGTTTACCATTCGCCACAAAGGCATCGGTGTTATAGGCCATGGCGCAGCGCAAGGGTGAGTGTGCAAGCTGCACGGTCGCCGGTGGACAGGCAGGGCGCCTCGCATCGTCTCAGGCATACAGGCGTATCAAATCTCTCACGAGGCAACTCGAGACGTGCTCCGGGGCCAGGAAAACTGAGGCGTGGCCCCTGCCGTCCCACACACATCGTGAGGCTGAAAGTTCAAGCATGGCTGTTACAGCAGCAGCTGCTGCTGCTGCTGCTCGACCCACTTCACTGTGTCGCAAGCTCTCACACACTCGCCGACTCCTGCAATTTGAATGGAAGGGGCTACGTGGGAAGAGGGATCCACCCCGATCCAACTCCTGCGCCCTGCCGCACGCCGCCCTCAGACTGTGCCTCTGGACTCAGGCAGCTGGGCGCAAGGCCCTCCTCCGACCACAGCCCTGCCGCCCGTCAGTGTATCCACTGAGCCGGCACCATCGCCGCGCCTGGCCGCGCCCGAGCGCAAACTGGCCATCTCCGCGGTGCCGGAGCCCCCCCTGCGCTGTCTCTCCCTGGTGGCCCCCGCACCGGCGGGCGCCGCACTCGACGGCGACAGCTCGGCAGCCCTCACCCTCGGCGGCCTTGCGATTGGAGTGGCTGACCCGTCACCGTGCAGCTCACTGAGGGCCTCCAATTCCTTAATATGTGGTTGCGGACGCTGCAGCGACTGCCGTGGCCCGGGGCCGGCGGGAGGCCGCCAGGGTCTTGCCGGCTGGCTCGCAGGCGTCTGGGGAAAGAGCGGCGGCGTGGGTGCGGAGCTTCGAGGCGCTGGCGGCGCCGGCGGCCAGCCGCTGTGGAGCACGGAGGGGAGGAGGAGGAGCTCTGGCGGCGGCAGAGCCGCAACAGCGGGACAGGCGGCTGACGTGGGGGCGAGCGCGGCGCTGGGTGTGCCGCATGCGGGCGCGACCCTGCTGGAGCATCTTGCGCAGCGGCGGCGCGAGCACCGTGTACGGCGCACCGTACTCGTCGTGAACCCGGATGTACTGCTCGCGGCGGCTGCTGGTCCACATGAGGCCGTTGCGGTGGCGCCTGCGGGCGCGGCGGCTACAACGCAGCGGGATCTGGTAATTGCAGCCTTGCCACACGGCCGAGTGGCCTGGACGGACGCCAACAGCGGCGATGACACGGGCCCTTGGACCGGGTCCGAGGCTGTATAGGCCGTTGTGCAGGGCACAAGATCGCTTGGGGCGTGTCGCAACGCTTCTGATAGGTGTATGCATCAAATCATCCAATAAGTCTCAGGCACCCTATAGACGGCGCGCCTGACATCCCACCACAGCGACTCCGGGCGAATGCGCCCCGTGGGGTCGCGCATGTCGCGCCATGCGCTGAAGGGGACCCGGTACTCGCTCTCCCGTGTCCCGGGTTGCATGATAGTAGACACGCCAAGCTTGATTACTTGTTGCTGTTACAATGGGTGGCCCCGATTCGGTGCCACCCTGGCAGGTGCTGTCGGCTCGGCACAGTCGGCAGTGAGGGCACTCCAAGTTTTGATCGCGAATCCTCCGAGGCCCAGAGCGCGCACTGTGGTCTCCTGTGGTGGTCTGGAAGTTTGGATGTTAGTGCCTAGGTGGTGGTGTAAAGGTCGTGAGGTCCCGTAGGAGGGCCGCTCCCGTACGGGTGGAAGCCGTGCTTTTGCCGGCTTGGAAGCGTCAACTGTGCGGGGCACGGAGGCTACCATGAACCTGTGCTGCTACACTAGGCGGAATAAATGCCACATCGGTGTTGCGAACTTCCCGTACGGGAGCTGCTTCCGTACGGAAGCTGGGGGCGGAGTTTACCCCGTGCTGCGTGCACAATGTAGGGGCCATACTTGATTCCATTCATATACTGTGCAGGAGTTCACCCAGCTTTCGTGCGCGCGGCCTTACGGTGCTCCGCGTGTTCGTGGTCGAAGTACTCGGCAGCTTCTCGAGTTGTCGTGTTCGCCCGTGCTGCGTTGCTGCCAGTCGGAAGAACTGATCATCGCTGCAGCTGAGCAGGTGCTGGGGCCCGGGTCCCGGTTTTGAAGTCGAGGCTGTTGCCCTTGCGCGTTGGCGCGGCAACTTTGATGCTGCTTTGATGCGCTTTTACGGCGTGTCTGCTGCGTAAGAGCACGGAAGGGCTGGCGCGTGGGTGGCTGCAGCGGTGGGTCACCCATCCTTCGGCGGATTGCCGCTAATGTGCAGTGTCTTCTAACAGTTTCGACCTCGTTACAGAGCATCTTTCGTTAAGTACTTGATAATGATATCCGCGGTTGGTGTCGGAGTGGGTGTGCGCGTGAGGGCAGGTCTGTTGGAAGCAAGGACTGCGCGCTTGGCCGACTGCACTGCGGGGCGTGCCTAGCTACGCCAAGCAGCTGCCGAGGCCCTTTCGCACCGTCACTTGGAGTGAGTACGGGTGCGGACATCAGATGGGCTCTACGTTTTTCCGGCGTTCTCCCAACGAGATGCAGTGCAGTCCGCTGCTCACGAATGGCGATAGATGCAACATGCAAGTCTGTGCAATGGGTGGCTGTACGAACAGTGTGAACCGTGCAGGGGCCCGTGGGGCGTGCTACGCAGAGGCTGAGCAAGGGCAGTGGCCGGGGTGTTCAGAGGATGGTGTTTGTAGCTGATAAGCGATGGAGTAAAGATGGACGTTTCTATGGAAATCCTTGTGTATTCTCAAGTCATGCGCGACGTAGGGGCCGCCGTGGAAACGTCCAGGTAGGTTGGCAACTCGGCGTACGCGAGACTGGGAATTCTAGGTTGGTGATAAGCGAGGCGCAATCGTGGTATAAGCTTGTGGGTGTTTAGGCACAGGTGCGATCAATGGGTTTCGTGGCCTCCTGACCAATGGGTCGTGGTGAAACTTCAAGCGCCATTCCGTCTCTTGTATTTGGCTCAATTAGCCCCAATGCAGGTGGTTTTGAATTGTACACGGTGCGCAATCCAGCTGTTTTGGACGATACTACCAGACTCGCAAATGCAAGGCATTCACTGCACAATATGACAATACTTCGAAACAGGATGGCTTCTGCTCAAGCCTGCTGCCAAAAGACTACCGTGGCTCGCATGCTGTGCTGAGGTGCCGGTCGAATCCCTTGGCCGCGCGACAGGAGCTCATTACCGCATGCGCAGAGTTCACAAACAGGGGTTCGAAGGAGCGCGCGATGGCGTTGCGCGGTCAGGGCACGCTGCAGTCCATGCTGGGCAAACAGCTGGGCAGCAGCGCCAACAAGAAGCGTAAAGCAGGCCAGGCTGACAAGTTAAATACAGGAGACGTCGCTAAGCGCCATAAACCTACAGGTAGCTTCTGACGGAATTAGACTGCGTCGCGCGGGAAACCGCCTCCCCAGCCAATCGAGCACTACACACACCACGGCCCCCCACCCGCCCCTCTCTGAAACCCCAGATGCTCCGCTATCGGGGGGCTCTTCCTCTCGTCGGGCACACCTGGGAACCGGCGGCAACCTCGCAAACGCCGCCCGTCTCGCGACCGGCAGCCAACATCCCGTGCCAAGCGGACATGCGGCTTCGGCACCACCAGCTGAGGATGGCTGGGTCCGCATCGACACGGCCGTAGTCGGTTTGCGTTTCCGCCGCAGCAGCGCCGGCGCCGCCGCGGCGGCTGCCGCCTCGCTGGCCGCGGCTGCAGCGGCCCTTACCTCAGCCGCGGCGGCACCAGCCGCGCCCGACGCGCAGCAGGCCCCATGCTACCGCCTGGCTCCGGAGCCCACAAACCCCCGGGACCCCAATGCCGTACAGGTGTGCCATACGGATGTACCGCGGGCTAGACGGGCGGCCTCTGAGGCCCAGCACCGGCGCCGGCGCAAGGCGATAGGCCGGGCCCGTTCCAACACACCGACAGCCGCTGTCCCGCGCTCCCCTTCCCGCATCACCCCCCCCCCGCGGCGCCGCCTCCTCCTCCGCGGCCGCGCGTTGCCTCTACTCCGCGCTTAAACCCCTAGGACCCGGCCGGCCCGGCCCACGCAGTGGGCAATGCCCGTGCCCCGCGTCCCGTGTAGGTGCTATGGCTCCCCGGGGCCGCAGCTGCGCCGGCGCCTGGTCACCCGAGTGGGACCGGGGGCGTCGCTGCCCCAGCGTGCGACCCCGGAAGGGGCTTGGCCGGCGGCTGCGGCGGCGGCTCGCTCGTTGGCTACGTTCCCGCGGCCGTGTCACGGCACCTGGCGGCGCCGCTGCGGGCGGGCCGGCTGGACTGCCAGGTGGGGCGGTTCGGAGGGGGTCGGAGTGGGTCGGAGGGGGCGGGGGCCCACAGGTGTGGTGGTCCGGAGGGGACCGGGCGTCACCAAGGGTCATTAAGGGTCACCAAGGGTCACCAAGGCTAGGCGAGACGCCGAGCTGTCGGGTTAAGCTCCTGCCCCCGCACACTCTGCGCCAGTGCGCGGGTCCACACGTCGACCTTTCCGGTTACCAGCGGCTACTCCCATTCCACACCGCCCCGCGCCCCATGCTCTTTCCGCCCCCATGTCCGCATGCTGGGCGCCCGCCCGGCAGGTCCATGTCGACTGGGCGGCGCAGACCGCCCCCGGGAGCGTCCCGATGGTCCTACACCTGCGGCCGCGGCCGCGGCCGCGGCTGGGGCTGGGGCACAGCGGCTGCGAAAATGGCGGAGGCGACGACGGCGACGGCTGTGAAGGAGGCGGCGGTGTTGATGGCGTCCGTCACGGGGCGGTGTCCGGTTGCACGGCGGCCGGCCGCTGCGGAAAGGGTGCCTGCGGCACAGGCGGCTGCGGGGCCGGCGCCTGCCTCGCATGTGCCACCGGTTGCACGGTAGCGGGAGAGCCGGTGGACGTGCCGGAGGGAAGGGCTGACGACGGCACGGGAGGGCACGTGGGGGGCATGGATGCCGCCGGCGGAGCTGGCGGCGGCTGCACGGGTGCGGGCGACCCGCAGGCGCGATGCGACGGCCTTGGGAGCCGTACTGCTGCTGCTGCTGCTGCTGCTGCTGCAGCCCATGGCGCTGGCCCTGCGGCCGCGGATGATGACAGGGAGGGAGTCATCGCGGCGCTGGCTGCGGCCGCCGCGGCGGCGGCTTCGGCGTCTCTTGGCGGTGGTGCGACCGGTGGGCCTGCTGGGCCAGCGGCGGCAGCGGGCGAGGTGCTGCGCGCCAACTTGGCCGTGATCGCCGAGGATGTGCGGTGGGTTGGGTCGGGTCGGGGCAGCGCCCGAGTGTGGCGGGGAGGTCGTGATCGCCGGCCGACAGGCAACCCTTGCTCCTCCCAACCCTTGCGCCTGCCGCGGTGCCCCACCCACCCACCTACCCACTTCCCCACCCACCCACCCACCCGCCCGCTTACCCTTAGACCTCCACGGGTGCATGCGGCCACCGCGTGCGCCACCCGTCACCTGCCCGCCCGGCGACCTTGAGGCCTTGGCCCCATGGGGCGCTCCTCTGCGCTTCACCCGTCGGCGGTGCCGGCCGGCCCCAGCCCGCACGGCTTCCTGCGTCCCTGCCCCTGCCCCTGCCCCCGCCCCGCCCCGCCCCCGGCTCATCCGCTTTCCCTACTGCATTTTCATCTCTCGCTGCTGCACGCCGCGGCCGCCGGGCGCACGCAGCGGGCTCGATGGCTGCCACATGACAGACCATCCCACGCCACCCATGTTTCCGTCTGGCTCGTCTCGTCCGGCGGCCTGGCCTCGCCGCCCGCCCCACCCTCCACTCGATCCCCTCCACGCCTCCCCCGGCCCCCATCCCACTCCCCCCTTCCACCCCTCCTCCCTAAAACCCCGCGCCCCTCCTCCACCTCCCGGCACAGCCGCCACGACGGCCACCTGCTGTCCGGCGAGGAGGCTGCGCTGCTGGACCGCCTGCTCGGCCTGCCGCCCGGCCCCGCCTGCCTCTTCCTGCGCCTGGCGCTGCGCAAGGGCCCCTGGTTCGCCCTGGCCGCCATTGCCTACACCGAGTGCGGCGACGCGGCGGAGGCAGCAGAGGTGCTGCTGGCGGCGGGGCTGGCGGAGCGGCCGCAGCCGGAGGACTGGCCGCAGGTGCGGCGCGCGGGCTCGCGGGCTCTTCCGCTGGTCGTCCCACCCGCCCGCCCTGCGGGCGTCCTGCGCCCCCCTGCCTCCTGCTGTTGCAGCAACGGCAGCCCCGGCCGTTTCTGTAGCATGCTTGCGCGCGCGGAGGAGTGCGCGGCGCAGGCCCTGCGGAACGCTCCTCCCTAGCGGCCCCGCTCCCGGCCGCCCGCACAACCACGCGGACAGGCGGGCGGGGAGCGGGGCTCAGTAGGCGGAGATTGGTGGTGTGCACCCACGCTCTGCTCCTGTTTCTGCTCCTGTGCTGTGCTGCCGCCCCGTCAGGTCGCAGCCCTGCTGCCCGTCGCCGAGGTCCGGTCCCTGGCCAAGGGAGCGCCGCCGCTGCCGCCGCTGCCGCGAGCGGCTTCCGCCCCATCGGCCTCGGCAGCAGTGGCGCCAGGCCGCTCCTCCATCCTCTCCTACACCCGCCGCCTGACGGCGGCGGCGAGCGTGCCGATCGTTGCCGCCGCGGACGGCCTGGCCAAGGCCCCGCAGATGGTACTGACGGCGCCGGCGTCGCCTTCAACCACCGCGGATGCCTTGGGGCGTCCGTCCCAGACATGCAGTGGAGTTGCGGCAGGCGACGCGAAGCGCGTTGTAAAAGGAGCAGACGAAGGAGCAGGCTCTGCACCGCGGCGCCAGAACGGCCGGGCTGCATCTGGAAGCGGCAACGCGGCCGCCGGCGGTGGGAACGCGGCAGCGGCCGCCGGCGGCAAAGGGGTCAGCGGCGGAAGGGGCCCCGGCAGCGGCAAGGCGGCGGTCATTGAGTCGCTGAGGCAGAGGCACGGAGACGGCAGCGCGTGCATGAGCCAGAAGGTGGGGGGCCGGCTGGGGGGGGGGTCGTCGCTTGCGTCTGCATTGGGCGGATGCTCTCGGGGCATAGCCCGCACGCCCACCCAGCTTTCCTGACCTGCACAATACGCTACCAGGAACGGTTGTTACTGGCAAGCGTGCGTACGTGTTTGGGACCACCGGCCCTACGCCACGTACCCCCATACTCCGCCACCGGCCCCCGCCGCCCCTACCCCGGGTAACCCCCAGATCCCGCCATAGGCTCTCCCGCCAAGTGTCACCCGTCCAGTGCCTGCGCCCCTCCTAAAGCTCCCGAAAACAAACATCTCCATGCTGGCGGCATCTTTTGAGCAGGCCTCTCTCCGTAGCACACAAGGGCCCCGCCCTAACCCCAACCACACAGGCAGCCAGCCAGGATTCTTGATCACCTGCTTCCTTGGTAGAGCAGTTTGTTTGGGCACACCGATTGCGACCGCTCTCCCGACCGCACCAACAGGTGGCCGCCCGCGTGGGCCCCTGCATTCGGTTGGCCCCCGCCGCCACGGAGCTGCTGGGCCGGCTGCAGCGGCTGTACTTCCTGGGGGAGGGGCCGGCAGCGGACATGGGCAGGTGGGTGGGGCCGCGGGGGGGGGCAGCTGAGGACGGGAAACGGGCCGGGGGGAGGGCGTTGTCGTGCTTTCAGTAGGGGAGCCTGGAGGCGGTGTGCGACCCCTGTCGGCCCCCGTCGCCCCCCGTCGCCCCCCCGTCGGCCCCCGTCGCCCCCCGTCGGCCCGACGATTGCCAGATCCCAACTGTCGGCGGGTCCCACTGCCCGGTACAATGCGAGGGACGCGCGTTGGCCTCAGCTGCCGCCGGCTCGCTGACCCCATGCCCGCATGCATCCCGCCTCCCTCCTCTTGCCCTCCTTTCACATGCCCCACCTCCGGACGTCGTGGCCCCCCAGGTTCCTGGCGACCGACCGCGGCGTGATCCGTTACCCGCGCTACACCATCCGCCGATCCGGGTCCGCCTTTGGAAGCCGGCAGCAGCTGCTCGAGTACGAGCAGGCGTTACAGCACGCGGCCAGGGTGGGTCTCACCAGGGTCGGTCGTAGTTTGCCTACAGTGTGCCGGGTGGGGCGGGGCACCACGGGAAAGCGGAGGCCCAAGGCGCTTCATGCGAGGCACGGAATGACAGGAGCACAGAAAGCCGCACGGAAGCCGCCACAACACCTCCCCTCGCCGGCCCTCCTCTCGCTTTCGCGCCACCCTCCCCGGCCTTGACCTCCTCCCCTCCCCGGCCCCAATGTGCACGGCTCGTGGTGCGGGCAGCGCACCGAGTCAGGCCGCGCCGCGTCCAGCGTGAAGCGGACACGGTCCTGCGCGCCCTCCCCGACGCTCTCCCTGGCGCCCTCCCCGACGCTCTCCCTGGCGCCCTCCCCGACGCTCTCCCTGGCGCCCTCCCCGACGCTCTCCCTGGCGCCCTCCCCGACGCTCTCCCTGGCGCCCTCCCCGACGCTCTCCCTGGCGCCCTCCCCGACGCTCTCCCTGGCGCCCTCCCTGACGATCTTCCGCCGCCCGCTGCACCCCTCGCAGCTGGAAGAGTGCCTAGAGGCCGGCGACGAGGACGGCGCCGCCGCAGCCCTGGCGCCCGCGCTGGCGGCCGTCGCGTCCGGAGCTGCGCAGGCCGTCCGCTGGGCGGGTGACGCCACCGTCCCCGTGCGAGCCGTGCCCGGGCCGTGGCCCTGGGAGGACCATCCGCCTGCGCAACCTCTGCCTCCGCTTCCGCCCACTGCAGCAGCTCGTCTGCCGCTGCCGCCGCACCCACGGGACGCCAAGGGGGGCTGCGACGAGCTGGGGCCGGCGGACGGGAGGGCGGTTTGCGGCGCTGAGGGGCGGCAGCGGGGGTGCGGATGCTCGGCATCAGCGCCCGCGGTGGCGGCGGTGGCGGCGGCGGCGGCTGTCAAGGGCCGGACGGCGGCGCGGGGCACTGGCGCGTCGCGCCGTGACTCGGTAGACCTGACGCTCAGCAGCGACAGCGACAGCGGAGCAGGGGAGGAGGAGGGGCAGGAGGGGGAGGGGAGTGGTCCCTCGACGGGGCAAGACGGCCACAGTCACGGTGGCAGCGGCGGCTTCCGTGGCTGCTGCGTGGGAGCTGCCCGCCCCGGCGCCGCCGATTCAGGAGTCACGGGTTCGACGGGGGACCAGGAGGCGGGGCTCCCACCCGACAGCGACGGCGTGGATGGTACTGGCGGCTACTGGGCAGGGCTTGGCGTTGCGCCGGGCGCCGCCGGGTGCCGAGGTTCTCAGATGCGTGAGTCGGGTTCTCGAGCACCCGGCGGAGGCGGCTACCCTCTGGAAGCGGAGCGTGCGGGGTTCCCTCCACGGCGACCGGATCGCTGCGAGCCGCAGCGGCGGGACGGCGGCGATCGAGCCGCAGACGAGGGGGCCACGTTGTACGGAGCTGACGGCTGCATGCCGTGCGATGATGGTAGCCACGTGTACGGCGATGATGACGTGGTGTACGGCGACGAGCTGGAGGACGGCCCCGGCGGCGCGGCGTCGCCCCCTGGCGCCGCCTGCGAGGACGCCCCGGGGGCTGCGCAGGGACGGGGGGCGGCCGGGCCTGGACAGGGCACTGTGCGGGACGAGGCTGTGCTCGGCGGCGAGGAGCAGCCGCCGCTGCCGCAGCAGCTGCACGCGCGCTTGGGTCAGGGGCAGGAGGGGCAGCCGCACGGGCAGTCCCCGGCGCACCCCTTCCTCGCCCGCTTCTGCGCCGCGTGGGTGTACGCCAGCATGGGCACCGTGGGTGAGTGGGGATAGCAGCGATGAAAGGCATGAGGGTGTGGGGAGAGGGTGGCGGCGGGACCGGCCACCGCCATTCGGTTTCGAAGGCCCGTCCCCACGCGGACGGGTGGTCCTTTACACCGCTCAAGTTGCCAGGCAGGCAGGGCAAGCGGCCTCCCCTCCGTCGGCCCCAAAAAGAAACATAGAGAAACAAAAAGATAAAGCCGACACGGAACCCATAACCCTGCTTCCGCAGGCGTGTCACTGCTTGAGCGGCAGCGGCGCTACCCGGAGGCTGTGGCCCTGCTGCGCTCGCTGCTGCGCGGCCGCTGCTGCCCGGGCCGGCGGGGCGAGTGGTGGACCCGCATGTCGCTGGACCTGCAGCACCTGGGCCGGGAGGAGGAGGCTCTGCAGGTGCGCCCCTCCCTCCCCGCGTGTAACATCAAGGGCTCACGCGCTGTGTGTGATTCAGGCTGTCTTGGAGGTACCGTAGCGGCCGTGCGCTTGTGTTTTCCTCAGTCCTCCTCGTGCATCTGCAGAGGACGCGCGCTCTCGTGCTCCCGGTGATCCGAAAAGTGCCACCCGGCTTCTTGGCGGTGTGGTCTTGAGGCAGCGGCCGTGCGCACCAGATCTCCTCAGCGCCTGCGAGTTTGTCAAGTGGGGGTACTGCAACGGCACCAGTGCGCGCGCGGCGGCCCTGGCTTGGGACTGCGGCAGGCGGGTCCAGGGCGTGGGTTCCGGGCCCCTCGGCCAAACTGCGTCCTCCTTCCTTCGGCAGGCGTGCAGTACGATACCCGCTTGATCCGGGGGTGGAGGCCCCTTCGTGGCCTGCGGTCTCCCGGGCCTCCTACCCCGCCTGCCCAGCACGGACAATCTGGGCCGAGCTCTCAGCATGCCCCCCTTCCACCAACTGGTCGAACTGGTATTTCCTTAGCGCGATGTTGACGCTCCCCTCCCGTACTACCCGCATGACCCCTCCTACCCCAGGTGGCCGAGGCGGCTCTGACGGACCCGTGGGTCAGGCACGGCGACCGGCTCTCGCTGCAGCGGCGCGTGCTGCGCCTGGGCCGCCCGCCACGGCGCTGGCGGCGGCCGGCCTGGGCCGAGGCGGCGCTGGCGGAGCCGCGGGAGGTGGTGGTGTCTGCCACGATGCTGCGCGGCGCCACAGGTCGGTGAGGGACCGGGGCATTCGGATCATGGCGGCATGCTGGCGGTGTTGCGTCTGCGCTACATGCATGACAGCGTGCTCAGGCTACCACGTCCTAGCAAGCAAGCGAGCAAAACCATCGTAGGTGGACCCTCCGCAGGACCCGGCACGCGAACCCCAGTGTGTATTGTGGGGCTGAGGCACATCTGGGCCGACGCGGGTCTAGGGCGCGCGCTGCCCAACCATAAGGGGGCCCGCCTCAGCGTTGCGGGAGCGGCACGGGCGTGGGGGCCCGCTAGGGCCCCTCTGCATGACAAGCCTGGGGTGTGGCTAATGCCTGGGAAATAGGGACTACGTGAACCGGCATTTGAGCATCGAGCGCAAATGGCATTTACTACAGAACGCGGGTGAATTGTTGGGTTGCGCGCGAGGGTGGAAGGCAGCCGAGTGAGGCACGGTCAGCAGCAGCAGAGCGCTCGGAAGGGGCTCTGCCACACAGCTGTTGCACCTCGCTGCGACCAGCCAGCCTCTCTTGCGTCCAGGCGTGCCACTTGCGTCACTTCGTCTTCTCGCCTGTCAGCGATGTGCGAGCGAGGACATCTTGTTGCTTCCCAACCATTCCCAAGCATTCCCTCCTGGAAACCCGACCGCCACCAGGCTTTAAGAGCCGCTTCATTGTGCCGCACGCCGCCAAGGCTCGTCCACCTAGTGACGGCGACCTTCCTGGTGGCGCCACGGCCGCCGACGGCCCTGGTGCACACGGCGCCGGCGGGCCCGACGCTGCTGCCGGCGGCGACGGCACGGTGGGCGTGGAGGAGCTGGCGCTCCTGCACTACCGCAGCCCCGCGGGTGGCGGCTGGCGGGGGGTGCACAGCGAGGGCGGCGTGTGGGGCACGCTGTGGGGGCTGCTAATGTGGGACGTGCTGTTCGCGGACGTGCCCGAGGTGTTCAGGTGAGGCGGCGCGGGGTGGTGCGCACGAGGCGTCGTGGCAGGGTTACATGCCCGTGTCTTTCTGCGCTGCCTGCCTGCCGGCCTGCCTGCCCCGAATGCACAGACTGACTGTCCATGAGCCCGGTGTGTTTTGTTGCCGGGGCGGCGGCGCCAAGTTGCGACTCCTGGGCCTTCGCCGCCCGAGCCTCCGGCCGTCACGGGAGCTCTGCACTACCCCAGAGAGGTCGGGGCTTCGTTAGGCCCGCGCTCCGGGCTTCGCGCAACCGGCATTTTGGCTTGTTGATTGCTTGCATGCACTCAGCTAGCGCGCAGCGCATGCTACTGAACGCCCTCGTTGCTGGTTGTGGTCGGAGTTGGCGCGCGCCGGCGCGTGCCCACGCCTTTCTGCACTGTCCAATTTCAACGGAGGAGCAGTTGATGAGGAATGACACGATACGCAGTTGACGGTTGACGGGCGCAGCGGTTGACGGTTGACTTCCAACGTGACCCCGCAGAAGCCCCTTCCAGACCGCTCCCCTGGACCTGGACACGGACGCCTTCCTGCCCTCACGGCGGGAGCTCGTGGACGCGCGGTTGCAGGTGGGTCACAGCCGAGAGCAGCGCTCGGGGTGGGGGCGGGGGGGCCGGAATCAGGCGCCCGGAAGGGGGGCCGGGTCGTGGAAGCATGGTAGGGGAAGGTGCAGTGCTGTCGCTGGCTCCTCGGCTCCTGTGCTGGCGGGCTATAGCTGTCGCTGACTGCTGTAGCTGCCCAACACCGATTGTGAAGGGACTGCCCGTGCGACTGCCTCTAGCATGCGCTCACGCACGGTACGCGATATCCCCGGTGGTGCAACAGGGCAAGTCATTGTCCAGTGACCACACGTCACTGTCATAGGAGCGGGCCGAGGTTGGGGCTTGGAGAGCGNGCGNGNGNGAGTGANGNAGNGAGNGTACNGTACGTACGTCGTACGTACGTCGTACCGTCGTACCGTCCGTACGTC
>LSYV01000010.1:1503799-1523375 GCA_001584585.1 Gonium pectorale | reverse complement strand
TCCGCCCTCCTCCCCCACCGCCCGCCCGCGCCGCCTCCTTTGCCGGCGACCAATCCACGGCGGCGGCCAGACGCGGCGGCGGCCTGGCGCTGCGCGCCCAGTCGCAGCGCCCCGGCGCCCGGTCCGGCTCCTTCACGCTGGATGCGCGCCTGTCCCTGATGGGCTCAGCGCGTGTCAACACCGCAGCGGCCGCTGGTGGCGGTGGCGGTGGTGCTGGGGCTGGAGGCGGCTTGTACGCTCTGTATGGTGACGCCGGACGCGGTGGTGAGGACAGCGGTCGTGGTGGCGGCGGCAGCACCGCCGCCTCCACCAGGGTGCTGGCCTCTTACCCATGTGCTGAGGCGCCCACGCCCCAGTTCGCCGTCACGGCGTTGTCCGTGGGAGCTCTGCCGCTCCGCTGGCCGTCACCGCGGCCGTCGAAGAGGGCGTCCCCCGGACCCAGCCGCGGCGGCCTTACACCTCTGCAGCAGGCGGCGGCAGCACTGCTTGCCGGCAGCCAGTCGCCGCACCCGAGCGGCAGGGATGGCGGGGCAGCGCCCTTGGCATCGCCGCCAAGGCATCCCGCCGCCACAGCCGCCGATGCCGGGGCCACTGCCGCCGATGCACGAGCCAGTGGCAGCAGCAGGTACGAGCCGCTGGCCAGGGGCAGCGCAACGGGCACGGTGCCCGTGGGCCTCGAAAGGGTGCTTCTTGCGCTTGAGACCCGTGGGTCGGCCAGCGCACCCAAGATGCCCATCGTGGCGGAGGACGCCAGCATGCGACTGCCCTTGGCGTTGGAAGGCGGCTGGGAGGCAACGGAAGACGGCTTCATGAGAAGCGCTGGCGCCATGTCCACGCCATCGGAGCCAGCTCTGCAACAGATCGGTGCGGACGGGGGCGGCGTGACGCCAACATCGTCGGGTTCGCTGCCGGCGGCGGCCGCAGTGGTGGCGGGGCTGTCGGGCGAGGTCGAGACCATGCCCGAGGTGTGGCACGAGGTGTGGGCGACGGCGGCCGTGGACCCGGTCACCGGGCAGGATGTCATCATCCTCACGCAGATGGACGTGACGGGCAAGGTGGGCGGGGCGGGCGGGAGGGCGTGGTGGCACAGCGTGTTGTTGCCGGTGTGTCGCAAACCAGATGAAGGGAAGGCCCCACGCAAGTCCGGCACTGCGTTCCTCGCCCGCCACCTGGCATCCCTTGATCCCACTCGCTCATGAGCGGTAGCTGTTCTCCGACCCCGGCCCAGCGTCCCCACGCCTGACACAAATCGGGTGAAGGGAGGGCCCCGAGTAAGTGCCCTCAGGCTGGGCCCGTACTCCGCTTGCGTGTGCATCCACCACGGCCTCCCTCGCCCGCCAACCGGCATAAGCCGTATCCCTCCCATCTGTTGGTGGGCGGGTGCTGTCCTTGAACCCCGCCTCCGTATCACCATACATGTTGCCGCGCCGCCGAACACGCGCCGTACACGCGCCGTACGCGTGCCGTACAGGTGGTTGCGGAGCGGCGGCTGGCGCAGGTGGCGGAGGCGGGGCATCGCATCGTGCAGCAGCTCTTCCCCCGACACGTCCTGCAGCGCATAATAGAGGAGTGGGCGGCCGCGGAGGCGGAGGCGGAAAGGGCCAGCAGCCCGTCCGTCGCGCTGTCGGGGGCATGCGCTGGCGGCGGCGCTGGTCGTGTTGCTGGTGGCGGTCGTGCTGGTGGCGGAAGCAGGTCCAGCTTCTCCAGGGGCAGAACGCAGCGCTGGCGGCCCGTGCTGCGGGACTGTCGGGGTCTGGCAACTTGGCACCCTGACGTGGGTACGGGCGTGCGTGCTCGCGCGGCTGTGCTGCGAAAGCCGGGCGGAGTGCTCGAAGCGCACAGGCCAAACACGGGCCTGGGAGAGTTGGCGAGCGATGCCTGCCTAGATGCGCGTGCGAGGCCAGGGAGGGACGTTACTTGCGGAATGCGTGGGCGGCCTTGACTCTGTCTGTGAGTGCCGGTTGGGGCACGGCCCTGTTGGGGCTGCGGTCGGTCAAACGGGCCTGTGAGCCGGACCGTGAGCTTCGGCCGTCGAGCGACCCAATCCAACATGTCCGCTCCCGGGATATGGGCACGATTTGTGGCGCCGAACCTGCAGGTGGCAGCACTGCTTTGGGCGGGCGTGATCTCGCCACCTGCGTTCCGGTGCGCTCCCCAATCCCCCACCGGACCAACTCGCCGTGCGCATGGGGCCGTTGCGCGCTGCTTCCGACCCAGATCGTCCCCGTGCACCCGTTCTGTTCCAGGTGACGCTGCTGTTCGCGGACATAAAGGGTTTCACGCCGATGTGCAAGGAGCTGGAGCCGCCCCAGGTGAGGGCGACACATACCGGTACAGGGGCATGGCCCGCTGGCCGCCCTCCGGTGGCCTCCGGCGCCCAAGTGTGCAGTTGGACCGTCGGGGCAGTATCCCGTGGGGAATATCGCGGTCCATAAAACGCCAGACGTACCATGTGCTGCGGTCGGGGTCCTTGACCAGTGTGGGGTGCTGGGCGGCTATGCTGCTAGCTTGCTTCCTACTTGCTTGTTCACAGGATTGTCTTGAGAATGCATTTCGTACAATGCACTGCTGGTACCTCCGCAGCTCGCTCTGCATTGGGTGGTCCCGCGCGGGCGGCGCATGGGGCCCCCCGCCCCATGATTGACTCTCGTGGGTGCTCCTTGCTGCTCCTTTCCCTGACACGACAGCGTGTGAAGGCGACGCAAAACAGGCGTCGGCAACCTTATCATGTGCTGTCCTGGCTTGATGAGCCTCGCCTGCAGAGCTCCGGACAGTGACGTGAAGGCCGCAGCATACCAGCAAGTGTCTCGCACCTTCTTGTGCCGCTTCGCCCGGGTACCGTACGCCCAATGCCAACTTCCCGCTGCACCCTGCTCCAGGTGATGGAGTTCCTGAACAACCTTTATTCCCGCTTTGACGCGATGCTGGACGTGCACGGCGTGTATAAGGTACGGAGCCGTACGCATTTGCCGTACGATATGTCGGGCTGAGCGAGAGCGGCGACCGAGATGTCAACCGCGTCGCGGTTCTGTGTGTCGGGGCCCGCAGGTTGAGACCATCGGTGACTGCTACTTTGTGGCTGGCGGGCTGATCCGGGAGGACGAGGACGGCATGCCCGCCGTACAGGCGGGTGACCAAAACGGCGAGGACCCGCTCCACGCAGTGCGTGTCTTTACGTTTGCCAAGGTGAGGCAATTACGGGGAGGGGTACCCTGAGGTGGAGCAGCTCCCCAAAAGTTCATGCCCGATGGCGGGCATCAGGTAGTACACAGGTAGTACACAGGTAGTACAGGAGAGCGCATATTGGTTGGAACCAGGGATACGTCTTGCAGTATGCATCCCTTATCTCGCTTGTGGAAGGAAAGCAAGACATTGCTGCTGAGGAGGCCCCTGTTCTTGTGGGTTACGCGGCACGGCTCGACACCCATATGGCGGATCATGGTTCATGGATCAGCCACTCAGCGGCTCCTGCCAAACTTGCACCAAGCACGTGACGCGGTATCGGCGCCTTCTCGTATCTATCACCCCTCTCGTATCTATCACCGAAACCGACATCAGGCAAGCCAGGCTAATGTCCCCGAAACCGTACTCCAGGAACGCGACAGGAACGCTTTCCCCTTGCCCCTTTGTTGAGCAGGATTTTGTACTCCCCGCCTCCCTCCCACATCCCCCGCCCGCTCGCATACTCAGGCCATGCTGGCCGCGGCGCGCGAGGTGGCCCTGCCCACCACCGGTCAGCCGGTGGAGATCCGCATCGGCATCCACACGGGGCCCGTGGTCAGCGGCGTGGTGGGCACCCGCATGCCGCGATTCTGCCTCTTCGGTGGGTCCGCGGGCGCCTGCCCGGGACGTCAGAGTGGGCGGCCAACACGTTCGCGCCTGCTAGCCTCGCATCTGCCCGCATCACCCGTCTGACTCACTCGCGCCTGTTCATGTCCCAACCCGCACCGCAGGCGACACGGTTGCCACAGCAAACCTCTTGGAGCGGACCGGCGTGCCGGGGGCGGTCCACGTGTCAGACTCGACGTACCGCCGCCTGGATCCGGATGAACCCTGGAAGGCGACCGGCGGCGTCGAGGTACGGCATAGTACCGGTACGGCGCACACGGCTGCAAGACGGCGTAGTACGGCACTCGTACCCGTGCAAGGCCGCACATGGCGGCCCGGGGCCCGGGGCTTCACGCATGCAACCACTTTCCCACGCGCTGCGCCTCAGCAACCCTGTGTGGCAGTGCCGCGCGGACCCAAATCACGCTCACTGCAACACCGTGTAGCGACGCTCCCGCACCCCTTTCATGTGATCCGTTTGGAGCCTTGCATCCTCCGCAGGCCGGTGGCCCCTTACGTCCCCCACACGGCTTGTTAAGACGAAACGGCGCATTTTAGACCCACACTGTAACCGTAGCTGCACACTTCTGTACCCCCCCGCCCCGTTCACCGCAGGTCAAGGGCAAGGGGCAGGTCAAGACATACCTGTGGTGCCCCAGCAACCACCAGCGCAACATGAATGCCGCGCCCCAAGCGCCCTCCCCCGACTCGCACGGCACGTACGGCACGTACGGCATGCACGGAGCGCAGCTCGGCAGCGAATCGGCCGGCCAGCAGGCGCGCCTGTCGGCCGCTGGGAGCGCCACGGAGCAGCTCTGGTCGGCTCAGATGATGCTGACGAGTGCAGCCCTTAGCCTCGCGACGCGAGGCTCCGACCTAGCAGCGGCGGGGTGCAGCCGCGGCGGCCCCGACGGCATTGAGGATCTGTGAGGCGCAGCCGAGGCTGGGCGGCTGAGGCTAGGGCGTGAACGCGGAGGGTGGTAGAGCGTGGTGGGTCGTCCGGTCCCTTCTCGCCCGCTATGTGTGTAGCGTTTGTGCGAAGGTACCGGTGACGAGGGTGGCGAGGATGTCGACCGAGTGGTAGCCTGTGAGCGGACGGCGAGAAGGATTGCATCACGCACATTGCATGCGGGCCAGCCCCGCACGAGCCGAGGCGTGTGTGGCGAGGACCGGGGGTCACGCAGACCGAGCTTGGGTGTGGAAGCAATGCAAGGAAATAGCGCCTGAAACGGCGGCGTGGAACATGGGGTGGGAGATGACGTCAGCGTTCTCATGTAGAAGAGCGAGACTGAGGGACTGCTGAGCCTTGCACGCTGCGTCGTGCGGGCTGTGTGGGATCTGGACGGTCTCATGTTGTATGGCTGAGATGGGATCGGGCGGCGGGGTGAGGTTCATGGCACTTTCTGGGGACATAAACGGCGCTGGATGTCGACGCACCTACGGGATTGTTGAAATTAATCGCGAAAAAATGCTAACGGCGTGATATGGCATCTATGTTTATGGTTACTACCGCATATGTTGTGTATGTTGTGTTCAAAGGGCGCGTGAACCCGGCGGATCGGCGCCGCCCCTGGAGCGCCGCGAGGGTCACCGGCCCACACACAGATTGAGTGCCGCGCGTCGGGCTACAAGCAGTAGGGCAATGACGTGACTTTGACAAATGATGAGCGAACGGAGCGAACGGAGAAAGACAAGTGTGGCGCGGGAGAGACGACTGCCCCGTTCCAGTCGCATCGCGCACCCTTTTCCTGGTGCGGGTGGGTCTAGGCAGTTGATGCAAGTACCAATTCCTATCAATTTATGGCGCGCGTGCCGAAGATTGGCTTTCAGCCCCATCCGGTTGACGGTCATGTGCTCTTGTCTGTATGTTGCGAATCCTGTGTCAACGGACTTGCAAGTTGCCGTGTGTATTGCGTGCGTAGTACTGGTGCTCAGCGGCTCAGGGGCGTGAAGCGAGCTTGGTACCGTAGCGCAGAGGGTTCATGGACAGCGTCCGGCCGCTCTCCTATGGTCGCGCGTGGGGCCTGGGATTCACCAGAGCTTGTACACGTGTGCCTGCCGTACTGCCGTTGCCGTACTGGGGTCACCTCCAGTGCCGCTGTTCGCCGGCGATAAAGGCGGCGTCAGCACCTGTCACTCCTGCCATGCTTGACATTGTCCGAATACCATGTTGTTTGGGTTTTCCCGGGGTGCCCCCGAGGTCGCAGTGGCCAGGTGGGCATCGCATGGTTGCTCCACGGCGCTCTGCTGCGCATAACATGGTCTATGGATGTAACAGGCTGCTGCGCTCAGGCACAGATCTCTCCAGAGTACGGCAGGTCCGCTGTCTGAAGCAGGGGAGGCCCCTGGTCTGAAGCCAGTCAGCAAGCACCAAGCAGCAATACAAAGATGGACGGAACGCTGTGAACGTAGCTTTGCAGCCCCAAGGCGGCAAGCCTACAGGGCTCTTACGCACTAATACTTGGGGTAATGGGTAATGAAGAAGGGAAGTGGCTCGCGTCGCGGACACCGAGGACCGAGCGAATCGCATACGCAATGGAAGTGAACTGGGAAGTGGGGGGGGTCTGCTCGAAATGCAACGCAGTACGTGGCCTGCGTTTCCGTGGTCGATTGGTCGTTCGTCTCCGTCCTCTGACATCAACGCACTACCTGTTTTGCCCTGGGCTTCTGGAATGGATGGTTAGGCCTGCTGACACAAAATCGTAAGGGCGGGCGCGCACGGGCATGCATTTCAGCTGTCACGAATGAAGCCGCCGTCATGAAAGTTACAACTGGGGCTTGCAGCCGGGCATTCGGCCGTTTTGCCCTCTTCGTATCTTCGCTCTTCATATCGTACGTCCACACATCTTCCACAGAAAATAAACGAAGGAGCGGATCCCCGGGTCAACGGCTTGCAGATTCACGCAAGGAAGGCCAGAGCCTTGTGTACACGTGAGCACAGGGCCAGTCCACCTCCACGCGGGAGCTTGTCATCCAAACTCCCCCATACGCAAAGTCCTGTGCCCATCACCCGCAATGAGCGCGCCTGGCGTCCAATCCACAACAGTTCCAAGCAACAGAAAGGGGTAATCTTTGGCGCTCCAACATTGCTCACGTCAAGTGCACAGATCCCAAACGTCACCGCCCTCCAGCACCAACATTCCAGGCACATGCATTCCCAACTGCTGACCTGATGTTCTCATCTACTATCTTGCACCCAACCTGCCACACCGTGACGACGACGGACGGTCAGTAGCAGCCATGTTCAAGACACGATCAAGCGCCAGCACGTGCTGCACAGCACGTGGCCCAGCGAACAGACAGCACCGCAAACGTGCGCACCCGCCACACCCACACAGTCTGTAGCCATATCTTCCTGACCGTACACGCTCATGCACAAGCCGATACCCGTACAGCATACACGCCGACATGGCATGAGCCACAGACCTGCCGCATAAAAAGCATCTTCAGGCCCGCACGTTGCACGTTGCACAACCTAACGACGTTCGCCGCTGCGCCCCGTTGCTCAGCTGCGGTACGGCACCTGAGCCCGTACGTACGTCTGTATGCACGTCTGCACGCACACACCAGGCGTTAGATCTGCCAGCGCACGAATGCAACGGCGCTCTCTTAAGCCCGCAGATTGCGAAGCGTGCCTGTCCGGCGCCAGCTTACGACCACCTCCCCAGCTCCCGCGGACGTCCATCCAACATCGACACAGCCAACATCAGCACAGCTGCAGGACGCCGCGCCACGCCTGCCTCAATAGTCACGGGTCGCCGGTTGGCATCGCCACCGTCGTGCGCCGACGAAGCCCACATGGCCCAAGCACCTACGGAACCACGGAATAGCCCATGGCCTCGCGCAAGCGGACGGACATAACGTTGCTGCCCCCAGGGGGACAGCTGCACTCGCGGACTGCAAGAGCTGGCCAAGCCCAGGCTCCGCAACGCCGCACCCCGTGCACAGTTTTCCAGTGTCGGTAGATAATGAAGCGAAATGAGGGGACGGGGAAGACGGGCGGGACAGAGCGCACCCGTCTTGGAGGAAGTGACGAGTTGTGGGGCACGGCCAAAAGCGTGTCCCGATCACTCGCGGACACCGCCTACCGGTAATCACGACTCTTTGATCGCGCATAATCATGAGCCACCAAGCCACCTTCCACCTCTAGTACAAACACGGCATGCGTGCGACACGTGCATTGGTATCTGCCGAATATTCAGGTCTGTGCCGTGTCGCAAACCCACGCTAACAAGCCCAGCGACCGCGGGATCCCCCATACTTAGCCTCCGATCTGGCAGAAGGGACGGACCTGCATCCCCGCACACGCCAATCCAGCACTCTACAGCGCACCTCGTGCGCCTGCTTTTGCCAACCCCAACGCCGTAAGAAAGCAGGGCCCGCTGCCACGCGGGTGCCTTAGTAGCTGACATTCTCTTCCTCCACTGCCGACAATGCAGTCTGCCAGGCTCTACAACATCGTCTCGTTCAACTCAAGGGCCCACGACTACGACGTTGGGCAGAAGCATACCGGCCCAGCATGCGGTGACTCCGTCAGATGAAAGTATTGCGTTGGGGTCATCGCAAGTGGCTCGCGCACGTCACCGCATGCGTGCTTGCGCCAGCCAGCGCCTTGGGTGGGTGTGCCCCACCTTCCGGTGCCCGGTACCGTGGCCCAGTGCACAGGCCGCTTCACCTGCCTTTCTTCTTTCCGACGCCATGCGCAGCACAACTCCGTGCCGTACCTTTCATCATTTCCTACCAAAGAACACCCCTGAACGCGTGAAAGGGTTCAGGTTGAGTATCTCTAGCGCCTCGCAACGTCAAACTCCGCTGTCGCCGTCCTCTCAAGCTCTGACCATTCGCGCCCGCAAAAGAAAAAGGCACCTTAAGCCAACGACCTCGAGTGCGGAAGGGGCTGCTGCGCTGCGGCTTCAAGCGCAAAGCGGGGACGCTCTTGCAGACCAGCCCACAGCCACCAACAGACCGCCTTCAGTTAAACACAAGCGTCGGAGGTAACAGAGCTGCCCAAAGAAGCCTGGGCACGTCCGCGCCTCGCCATCACGCCCGAACCAGCGATGATTAAGGTGCGTCAGTCGCATGGAGCAGAACCCATACATCCCTTGGGCCAACGACGACTGGGGCAGGGCATGAGAGATCTTCACTAATACACCCAGCCTTCTACGGCCAGCCTCACCCGCGTACGGCAAAAGGAGCATCGGTGACCGGGAATCACCAACACTTGTACGCACCCGGCCACGATCGTCCCGGATCGTTGACTGGGCGCGCACTTGCGGCCTGGGGTTGCCCCCCGTCCCCTGCACGCACCCGGGAGAAGCCCCGGGTATATGCCTCAAATAAAATGAACACTACGAACGGCCCTGCAACAATGACACGACGATGCGCTCCATGCGCAGATGCGCCCGATGCAAGCCAGGCTCCTGCCGAGCAGGCTCCTAGTAAGCACCGTTTCCTGATTCTTCAGCGTTGAAGCACCGAGCATTTCCCCGCCAGAAAAACCCAGCATTGGGGCGAAACGCACCCTGCTCCAAACCAAGAAGACCAACACACGCTACCCGAGCGAGTACCACTCCTCCGAGCGAGATGTGCAGCGACCGGCTCTCCCCCGCAGCAAACGGCTGCCTCGCAACCACACATGCCCCGAGAGCCAAACCCTTCCCTACAGACCCGCATTTCTCTGACTCCCATCACTTTCAAAGCGCACCATCACCTCCTCTACCAAGTACACTGCAAATAAATACTTGGTTTTGACAAGAACTTGCACTCCTGCAGCCCAGAAGACCTGCAGCACAGTCTTTCCTTCCTTCAGTGCCGGGTTTGCGTTTATCCGAGCAAACGCAGAGCCGCCGCGCGCGGCTGCCGCATCGCAAAAGTGCTCTGAAGTTCTGCCGCGATGGGCGAGGAGGATCGCCCCCCAAAGGAGATCCGAAACCTATAGAGCGCTGAAACCGCTCCCGAGGAGCGCGCACTAAATCAACGCCTGAACTCAATCGTGTCCATGACGTAGCTGTCGGCAGCCTCGGCACAGTCCTCCGACTCCGAGTCTGCATCGCCCGGGGGGCTTGGCTCGCGAGCTCCGCCTGCGCCTGCCTCTGCGTCAGCCTCGGCCTGCGCCACGGGGTCGAGGACCATGTCGAAGGCCAGCGAGAGCAGCTGTATCGACGGCGCCGCCAGCCGGACGTCGCTGTTGTCGCCGTTGCCGCCGTCGCCACCGCCGCTGCTGCGGTGTACGGCAGGCACGCGGTGCAGTTCCGAGCCCATCGTGTCAGGTCGCCAGACGTACGTCTGCATGAGGCCCTTGCCCTTGACCTGCACAGGTTATGTACGGCAGGGGTAGGCGGAGGCTTAAGAGGCCAGGAGCTTGGAGGCATGGGAGGAGGCATGGACCGATGGGCGTGCAACCAGCAGCTCAGCCCCACACACGACCCTCGACCGCAGCCCTTGCACCCCTGCCTGTGCGCACGTGGCGACCGCCTGCACATCCTTGCGCACCCCTGCCGCCACCAGTCTCCGGACAATGCAGTGCACGGCGGTACAGACACGGCACTCGCCTCGATACCACCCGTGGCCTCCCACTGATCCGACCGCGGCAGTCGCTGGTAGGTCGCCTCCGAGGCGTGAATGGCCCCCGGGACGCCGGTGCTCTCCATGCGGCTGGCTGTGTTGACCGTGTCGCCTGCGGATGGGGTGAAGGGGTTGGGTGATTGGCGGTTGGTACGGTTGGCAGGTGTTACCAAGCGGTTGGTAAGTGGCTCAGCCGCCTGCTCTCCACGTGACCGGCGCCGCAGGAACCGCCTCGCCCGAGGTGCTGTCGGGTGAGGGTACGGTGTGTGCAAAAGATGGATGACTGGCACAAGACGCCAGCGTGCCCGCTCGGATACGCCTGTCATTAAGGGGCGAGCTCCTCACAAGTGCCCCGAGATAAGTACAACCTCGCAGCGCGCAACGCCCCCACGCTTGTGGTCCCGGGCAGGCGCACGCGGACCCACCGAAGAGGCAGAACCGCGGCATGCGTGTGCCCACCACGCCGCTGACCACGGGACCCGTGTGGATGCCGATGCGGATCTCCACCGGCTGCCCGCTGGTGGGCAGGGCCACCTCGCGCGCCGCGGCCAGCATGGCCTGAGTATGGGGCGGGGAGGAGGCAGGGGATGTGAGGAGGTACCGGCAGGGGAGGGGCGAAGCAGCAGTCAAGGTCAAGCCCGGGTGATGGGGGAGCAAGAGGCCGAAGCATCCCGCAACGGGAGATCTACTGCGAACGCCATGCCTGGGCGGAGGCAGCACCGATTCGGGGGGCCGGGGCATAAACACTGCTACTCCTCCACAGAGGACTGCTCATTGCCGTACGCGGGCTAAGCCTGTGCGCGTACGACATGGTGCTGCGACTCACGAACACTTGGACCCAAGCCTCGACTCGCAGAGGTGGGCACTACGGCCGTTTTGCCATGATCGTTGCCAGGCTGTCTCTGCCTCACCTTTGCAAACATGAACACTCTCTCGGCGTGCAACGGATCCTCCTTGCTGCTGCCCGCCTCCCGTACCGCCGCCATGCCGTCCTCGTCCTCCCGGATCAGCCCGCCAGCCACAAAGTAGCAGTCACCGATGGTCTCAACCTGCGGGTCCCATCATACGGCGATTACGCCCCAAGCGCAGTCGTTCCCGTCCCGGAAGGCAGGAATGGCCAGGTAACATACATACTTGCGGCAAGTGTGGCAGCGTTTGAGGTGCTCTCCAAGATGTCGGCTAATGTGGAGGGTGAAACAACCATGCGACAGTCCGTACGACTCCGTACCTTGTACACGCCGTACTTGTCCAGCATCGCGTCGTACCGGGAGTACAGCGCGTTCAGGAGCGTCATGACCTGTGCGCGGGGGTGCGGCCGAGGGCTGTTGGGGGCAGCACGCGGCTAGGATGTCTGCTCCAGGGTGCAGGCGTGGCGCCAGCGCGCGCGGCATCTTGGGGAGGGCGAGGGGCGGGGTGGCGACGCGACACAGGAGGACGCAACGCTTGCGGGAGTTTACGGCACCCACCTGCCGGGGCTCCACCTCCTTGCACATGGGCGTAAAGCCTTTGATGTCGGCGAAGAGCAGCGTCACCTGGACGGGTGGGCGGGGGCAGCGAAGAGGACGGTGACGGGCGGACGAAGGTAGGTGGGTGAGGAGCACCCGAAGCCCTGTGACCGCATCCTGGCCACAGGCACGAGACAAACCGTCGGGAGGCCGACCGCCCCTTTCCTACCACGATGCGGCCCCCCTTCCAAGCCACACCGGCTCACAGGAGTCACTGCTGGTCCGCCGGGAAGCCCATCGGCTTCAAACCCCGCCCGCCCGCCTCCACTCCCGGACACGTAAGCGCTGCGCCACACAAAAAGTGCATCCATGCCGCCCCGCGGGCTCGTTGCGCGCCCTGCAGCATCGGCATCCCACGCCCGCAAACCCGCCCGCCCCTGCACCCGCCTACACGCCGCCTCGACAGCCGCTGGAAAGCAGGAGGTCTGTCGCCCAGGAATTGAACCACCGACCTCTGGGTGCCACGTTGCAAGCTCGTTGCAGTCCCGCAGCACAGGCTGCCAGCGCTGGCCCGGCATAGCGCCGCCCACGATCGCGGCGGCTCCCGTGCCCTCCGCCGACGTCCAGTCCTCTGTGATCCGCTGGAGAATGTGGCGGGGGAAGAGCTGCTCCACCAGCCGGTGCTCCGCCTCCATCACCAGCGCCAGGTGCCGCTCTGCAATGACCTGCGCGCGGGGTGGGGTGGCGGCAGGTGTGGGAGGGAACGTGATGTACGCGGGCGGCGTGCGCTTTGTGTGGAGGAGTTGCAGGCAAGGACTCAGGGGGCCAGTACTGGTCACTTAGGGGGGCCTGGACTGGTTGTGAAAAGGGATTTGGGCGCTTAGGATGGCAGTGGGGGCCACGGGGCGGGCAGGGGCAGGTAGACAAGCAGGCCACGACCTTCAATCTACTGTCGCCTGCAGGCGGCTGAGAAGGAACAGAGCAGCGGCCCATCCCGCCTCTCCTGCCTATCGGTAGCCCTAGCCCTGAGCTAATCGCCGGGCGGTCCGCCCAATGTAAGAAACCCCACGCTAGCGGTCCAGCGAGCAAGTACCGTACCATTACATACCCCGCCCCGCCCACCTTGCCCGTCACGTCCATCTGCGTGAGGATGATCACGTCCTGCCCGGTGACCGGATCCACGGCCGCTGTCGCCCACACCTCGTGCCAGCACTCCGCGTCTGCGGGCGGCTCGGCCGCCACCCCGTCCGTGCCCTCGTCCGCGCCCTCGTGCTGCCCCTCCGACAGAACCTCCACACGCGGCCAGGTGGCAGACCGCATCGTCGGCTGCGGCGCCGCCGGCTCGGCGGCAGCGGCGGCGCCGGCGGCAGCCGGCGCCGTCCGCGCCGCCGGCGAGAGCGGATTGACGCGCCGCGTCCGGGGCTGCTCCTGAAAGGCCGCCGCCGTCAGCGCGTCTGTCGCGGTAACGGCGCACTCCGGCGCCACAAAGGGCGAGGTCTCCAGATGAGGGGTGACGCGAACCTCCTCCTCGCCTCCCTTGCCTCCGCCGCCGCCTACGTCGCCGATGGAGCCGTGGAAGGGCACCTGGGCGTTGGGGCCGCTGGTCATGGGCGCCTCCGATGCGTTGGCCACAAACAGCAACGCGGCGTTCGTCTCCAGCTGACTGGAGAGCATGCGCTTGCCGTTGCGCAAGCTGCCGCCGCAGCCACCACCGGCGCCGCCAGCGCCGCCGTGGCGGCCGCCGACGCCGACGCCACTGGCGCCAGCGACGTTCTCCGTGGGTACGTTTGAGCGAACGGCGGCCGACTGCGACACCAGGGGCGCCGTGCCACCGAGCGGCGACAGGGCGCTGCTCATGAGCTCCTGGCGGAGCTGCTGGCTTGGGGCGGTGGCGCTGGTGTCCGCCCAACTGGCAGTCGCCGCCGTCAGGCTGGCGGCGGTGGTGGCGGACACCGCCGACCATCGGCGGCTGCTGTTCCTTAGGCAAGTCTGGCTACGGCCGTCAGACTCTGTCCGCTGCGTCGACGCACCGCCGGCCGAGGCAGAGCTCGAGCCCTGACCGGTCGTGCCCAGTGCCGCCGCTGATACGGCGCTGGTATTTGCAGACCCGCCCGTGGAGGTCTGGGAGTTGAGCATGCGGGCGAGGCGCGAGGAGCCCGCGCGCAGCGGCGACGGGGCGTTCGACGACTGGACGTCGAATGAGGCCTTCAGGCCGACGGAGCGGGAGGTGCTGCGCTGCAGGGACCGGCGCCCTTTGAGGGCCCCGCCGCCGCCCGCTGCTGCCGCTGCAGCGGCGGCAGCAGCGGCGGCGGCCGCAGTAGCGGCCAGGTTTGCGGTTGCGTCGTCGGCGACGGCGGCCGACCTGGCGCTGGGGGACTGTGCGCCAGAGAGGGTGACGGACGGCACGGGCGACGGGCCAGGGGAGGTCCCCGCCACCGCGGCGGCGACGGCGGCCGCGGCGGCGGCGGCCACGGGGGACGTGCCCAGAGACAGGGCAAAGGAGAGCGCCCGGGAGACGGGCCGTCGATTGCGCTGCACCGACCCGGATGAGGTCACGCGCTCACGATCGTTGTTAACCGATGCGTCAGAACCGGTGGATAACACCGCGGCTGCCGAGCCGTCGTTGATTGCAGAGATGGTCTTGCGGCGCGGCTCGTCGTCGAGGCCGCCCGTGACGTCCGACTGGAAGGATGTAGATTTGACGGTGGCGATGTGTTGGGCCTGGCTGCGTGCCCGCGCCGGCACCGTCGGTGCGGGCCGAGTGCGGGATGGGCCGGCGGCGGCCGGCGGCGGCGCCGGCACCGCTGAAATGAGGGTCGCGAAGGTGGATGTCGCTGCGGGTTGGATGCGGGCATTCCGGAGCGAGCGGGGTTGCCGGGGAAGCGAGGTGGCCGGGGAAGCGGGATGGCCGGGGAAGCAGCAGCAGTGTCCCTCGTGCACCCGTCTGCGTATGGCTCTCACCCGCCTCCCAAGGCAAGTCAAGCAAGGCCCCGAGCAAGGCTCCAGGCACGAAGGCAACCCGATTCCAGATAAGAATGCAGGCACGATTCCACACATTATCCCAACCGCTCACCCAGCGGGTCCTGCACTGCGCTCCCCGCCAGCTCCAGCGACTCCGAGCGGAGGAGGCTCGCGCCCAGCCCAAGGTTGGCGCTGCTGGCGCCCTGCGGCAGCGACCCCGCGGCCCCAGCCGCGATCAGCGACCCGCTCACGTCCAGCAGGCTCGGGAAGCAGGTGCTGCGGGCCCTGCGACTGCCGTGGAGCCCGCCCAGGCTGCGCCCGCCCACCGGTTGCCCCACAACCAACGCGCTCGAGCGCGCGGTCACGGGCCGGCGGCCAGCACTAGCGGTGGTCGTTTGGGCGCCCGCGGGCTTGCGGCTATCTGCGGGGGTGCCGGCGGCGCCGGCACCTCCCTCGGAGGTGAGCCCGTCGGAGGTGGGCCCCTCGGCGACCGGGTCGCTCATCCCGACCCAACTGTTGCGCTTGGAGGGCGCCCGGCGCGAGGGCGGCGCGGGGGCGGTGGCTGGGGCCACCGCGGATGCAGGGAGCCCCGTCGAGCGGCTCGACGTCCAGAAGCGGCCCGACGCGGACGAGTCTACTTTCGTGGCTGTGAGCGCGCGGCGACCGCCGGCGCGCGGGCTGCCCTCCGTAGCAGCGTCATGCGGGTTGGTATTGCCTAGAATGGAGTGGCGAGCTGTGGAGCGCATTGTGCGGGGGGATAACGGCTTGTAAAGAAGGGACACATGGCACCAGATTGCAAGGGTACGGTGGTGAGGGGGGAGGTGCGGGCAGGCGGAGGGGTGGGCAGTCAGGGCAGCGACGTTAAGACGAGGATCGCGCATCTAACATGAAGGTTGTCAGTAGGACGTTAAGGGGAAAGGGAATGAAAAGCGACGAGCTGGGCGCCAGCAGCATTTGTCCCGTCCGCGGGGGAGTTTGATGGCACAGGTTGGTTTGATGAGGACCGGTCGGCATGCCTCGGTACGACAGTGACCATCCACGCGGCGGGAAAATCCCCCCACATATATGCCACTTTGGTGGCGTGCTGGCCTGGCAGGGAACCAGCTGCCTGCGCGACCGCCAACCCCAGCCCCTCCAGCCCCTCAACCCCAAATGGGCTTGGCACAGGGTCTTCACCCACGAAGAGATCCCCACGGCTCGAGCCCGGGCTGCACGCGAGCCGCGTGTCCTGATAAACACAAGGCCACACCACACAGGCGGGTTGCTGCGTGGCCCAAATGCTGGCTGCACACTGCGAAGAGCCCGGCAGTGTTTTGCGTCCGTTCCTCGTGTCGTCTCCCCCGCTGCCGCTGTCGCCGCGCTCACCTCGCGGCTCCGAGGACTCCCAGTCCAGCTCGCAACCGCTGATGCTGACCGGCGTTATGCGATCGGCCCCTGGTGGCGGGGACGGGAGTAGCCAGGAATGGGGAGCGGGGCGGCAAAGAGGGGTTGTTGTCAGGTCAGTCCTAAGCTGTCAACGATCAACTGACAACCGATTACCGCACAGCACGGGATAATAAGTAGGGTGTGCCTGGCAAGTACGCCGTCAGCACGCATCCCGCCCCTCGTGCCCACCGTATTCGCTCGCCTCCGCCAGCTCTGTCGTTCGGCCTCTGGTGCGCGGAAGGGGCCTCGGATGCCTGGCGCCGGCCGAGGGCTGCGGGCTCTCCAGGCGCCGCAGGCCTGCCGAGGTGCTGAGCACGGCCCGGCACACATCGTCGGCGACGCCCTCAGCGGAGGGCAGTCGCCGGCGCTGCGGGACAAGGCTCGGCGGCACTCTCACGACCCCTGCAAAGCAACCACCGCGAAGTGATCGCACGCTGCGCTCTATGTGGGAGTGCGGTCGTGACACGCGATCCGGTTGGGCGCGGTACGACGGCCGGAGTGCCCGTACACACGTTGCAGCACCGCCCGTACTTACCCTTCCACAAGCCCCTGGCGCTGAGCTCGGCAAGCATACGCTCCATCTTCTCTGGGTCCAGGGCAAACACCATGCCGAGCACACTTCCCTTCTCCGTCATGACGACGCGTTCCCCAAGGTACTTCTTGCTTTGGTAATTCTGATGCAGCACGATGCCGTCGTGCGTAAAGACAGTGATGATTGACGGAGAATCCTCGAGAACCATCGAGTTGCGAATATCGTGCTTAATCCGTTCCTGCGTGTCGGGGGTGGCACTGGTGATGAGCAAGCGGCGGGGGGACCTGGCCCTCAGTAGTCAGACCCCGCTGTTACTGATGATGGAATCGCTCCAATACGACCAGAATTAAGCGGGTGGCACTTCACATTGGTAACCGGCTTAAGGCCAAGCGTACCTCGGTTTCTCCCACGTACTGATCGTCGTGGACGCTGAGAGGTGGTCCACGTTGAAGGGACACTGCAACCGCCTGCTGAAGCGGTTTGGACTCATTCTCAATTAATACCGAGGTGTCTTCCTCGCGGCTGTCCCCGCCATTCTTTGAGGCAGCAGTGCAGTGCCTCGGGTTGGGTAAAATGGAAAGCTCCCGCACGTCGAGGTCTGCCTCTTTCCGCCCGTGGCAGCCGAAGCATGCCAGGAGGAACCCCATGACTGGCGCTGCTACGACTTGGGAGAGCCACGCATAGTAGCAGGTGCGTGTAGTGGTCTAAAGCTTGACTGCGAGGCTGCGCTGAGGCAGCGCCGGTGACGAGCGAGATAAATTACTACCACAGGTTTCGTTGTCCACCACTGTCCACCACTGTAAGATATTGGGCAGCCAAATAACAGAGAAAGGAGTTATGCCCGAGAAAAGGTTACCCAACAGCAACCACCTCCCCGGCGCTACCTACTCATTGCATTTATTCATTCGCAGTGTAAGGTATTTTGAGCAGTAGCGAGCGTACTTCAGCCGCGAGGCTACGACCTTTGACGTATACAGACTAAAATTGCAGTAACCCTGATAATCAATTGCCATCTAAGCTCATCATTTTCATAGGTCGACGATGTGTAGGCGCCGTGAGCAATGGATACGGCATTGGGATGCCATAACAAATGGTTTCCTCGAGTCCCTTAGGAGCTACTCCATGATAAACATGAGGGCTCGGGTTAGGTGCCTCCGAAAAATAAATGCTCATTTGGCGTTCGGGAAGCCCCAGGGCTTCTCCCCTGGGAAGCCCTGTGTGCCTCCGAGGATCTAGTCGGGAACTCAGTCAAGCTCAGGCTTGCAGGGCTAGCAGTCTCTGCATGTCCTTTCCTGCTCGTGCCTGTTCGGTTGGTCGCTGTATGAAATCCAATCGAAGGGTTCGAAGCCTTCAGAAGACGTTCAGTGTTGAGGCATCAGAAGGCAGGTTGCAAGCAGTTCGGTACCAGTTTGGCCGTGCGCAGAAAGGGTTCGGCCGCTCCGGGTACGTTCTCTCCCAGAGCTCCCAGTCCCACGCGGGAGCTTGCGTATTTCGGGGATTTGGCTGCGGGCCGATACATAGGGGGGTGCCGACTCCTGGTTGGCCAAGGTCTGCCGGAAAGGTCAGACAGGTCTCGGTCAGTCAGTCTGCCTCGCTCCAAAGGTCCCAGCGCGCTTCTCAAGACAGCAGCGGTCCCGGGCTACTACGTAGATAGCGTGTGTCCTGACAAACCCTCTCGCTCTCTGTCGTACTCTTCCCGCGAACGCCTTGGCACCCGGCGGCCCGGCTTCCGTACCTTCCGTACACCTTACCGTAGTCCCGTGCATAGAAGCGCCTGCAAGCACCTCCTCCGCCCCCTTCCGGCCAAGCTGGGGACGACCACGCTGAAGCAGGTGTATGGACTGCTGCGGCATGTGGATAATGACTGTAGCGCGGTCTGCGCGGAGCGAGCGAGCAATGCGGGTGTGTACGGCCGTAGAGGCGGGCTCCCTCGTTCCCTGCAAGTTTCTCCACTTTGTTAACGGCGCGCACGAAAGTAGCCTGGCGCAGAGTGCGCACAGAGCTCTGTGGCCATACAATGTACGACTTTGAGCACTTGGGAAGGTACGTACGGTTTTTGCCCCGGTGGCACGTTCGTACATACGCTGGTTGCGCACGCAGGTCCGCTCCCACAACAGTACACGCTCCACCCAGGTACCCGGCCATCCAGAATACTGCTAAGTCAAGGTGCGCGCGTGCGCCAAGTTTCTGGTTATCGTTTTTTGGGCGGAGCCCCCGCCGCGAAGCGGCAGTTGAGGGGGCGGAGCCCCCTGGGAGGGTGTGCATACACACCCTCGGGTGTGTATGTCCGTAGAGGCTGCCTTCACCGTTTCTGGTTCTCTTTTTTTGGAGTCGCCGGTGTTGTGCTAATTTCTTGTCCTTCTTTTGGAGTGGCAGAGGCCGCCCGCGTAACCCACCTCGAGGATGTACACCGGATAGTCCGCTTTGTTGATCGGACTCAGGTGAAACGATCTGGTGGCATCGGACTCATGTTGAGTCAGGATAACAGGATATCCGGCCTCAGGTGGGAGGCGGCCACACATGTATCCGCGGGCAGCATCCATGATGGGCATTTGCCAGAGACGTAGGCAGGTTGCTCGTCTCCTTTGCCTGCGTCCATTGGCATTTTTTGGGCGGAGCCCCCGCCGCGAAGCGGCTTGGGGGGGCGGAGCCCCCTGGGATTGGTTAAATCCCCTCCCGATCTGGCACCGTGACCTCTGCCACCACCTCAAGCAGCCCCCGATCCCTCTCCAGCCGGCGCCGTCACCTCTGCAAACCGCCTAAAGCAGCCCCTACCCCTCCCGAGCCGGCGCTGCTGCCTCCGCCTCAACAACTGCCAGAA
>LSYV01000010.1:1467792-1496920 GCA_001584585.1 Gonium pectorale | reverse complement strand
CCCCCCCCCGCCTTCGCCTCCGCCTCACGCTGCCCCCTCCCGAACTCGCGCCGTCATCTCCGCCGTTGCCTCAAGCAGATTTTCCTCCCCAAACGCCTCCCCCTCCCGAAGCGGCGCTGTCACCTCCCCCGCCGCCTCAAGCTGGCCCCCCACCCTCGCCTTCCCGAGCCGGCTCCGTCACCACCACGCACAGCCGCCTTAAGCAACCCCTGCGCCCTACAGAACCCGCGCCGTCGCCTCTGCAACCGCATTAAGCTGCCCCACCCCCGAGCCTGCACCTTCGCCTCCACAGCCGCCTAAAGCCGCCCCCCCTCCCGAACCGGCGCCGTCGCCCAAGCCGCCGCCTCAAGCCACCCTGCCCCCGCCTCTACCTCCGCCCACACAGCCCACTTCGCACTATTCCACATTGCCGCTGTGAAACGCCGTCCAAGTCAAACAAAAACGGCGGATGCCGTTCCCATGGCATTGCATACCGCAACTATACCGCTATGGCACTTTCTTAACTGCACGCAGGTGTTGGGCCTTGCTTGCATTTTTTTATTTTCTCGAAACCCTGGCTGCAAAGTGGCGTTTGGGGGACGGGCCCCGCTTGCAGTCAAGTACTTACACTGCCTTACACCGCACCTACCGCACTATGCCCGCTCCCTGCAGCCTCTGCTACATGCGCCTCTCTATCCTGTAATCCCCCAGTGGCTTATACTTTCATCGCGGCACGATTTCTTGCACCGACGTCCTCTTTTGCACCGGCGCGCTCTCTTTTCCCCCGACGCACCGACTCCAGCGTCCCCGTCTCTTCGTTCCTTCGAACGCCCAACCCTACCGCCGTACGCCTTGCCGTCCACGCAAAAACGCCCGCTCCCTGCTAGCACACACCTCAACTATCTTCGTCTCCCTCTTCTCTATCACCCCATACGCTTATATTTGCCGCCCCCGCTCCTTTTTTGCACGGACTGAGGGACGCGGGCCCCAATCAAAAGTCTCCGTCCGTCCGTCCGTCCGTCCGTCCGTCCGTGCGTCCGGACCAAACTCCTTCCCACGCTAAACCACTTAGTGGAGTCTCATACTAATAGTATTCCTTATATGTGTGTAGAATTCCATAGCCGTTGGTTAGCATTTGGCGATGGTCAACGCGTCCATTGGCTGGTCAGCATTAGAAAGCTGCCCCACCCAAACAACACCAACTGCGCCGGGAAATAGCCACGATTATACCGTGAGATATGCACATACAGCTGCTATGCGCCCGGTCTCTGAGTTGCTTGCTGGCGCTCACAATTCTCGCAACCATGTCAACTCATGGACCCGGCACGGTTCCGACTAAACCCGCACAAGCCAAGCGGGCCTCCTCTAACGAACGTTGGTGCCCGTTTGCGAACAAGCACTGGGGTTCATGACGCGTTAACGCGTTCGGGCGGGCTCCCTATTTCTCTGCAGATTTCTCCTTTTTGACACGGTTGTGGCTCTCTTTCTCGCTCCCCTACCCCGTAAAAAGAGAACTAGAAACGGGGAAGGCAGCCTCTACGGACATACACACCCGTAGGGCGGGTATGTGCGGATGCGGGTCTATACCGGTTGCCCCGGCCCATGCATCCGCTACGGTACACATACACGCTCCATCCTTCATGGCCTAAATCCCCGGTACGGTCTCACGGGGCTCCGCCCTTTTCCAAGCTTCAAGGAAGCTTTTCCCCTACTGTTTCAAGTCGTGCTTTCCTCGTCTTCTGGGCCTCATCACAGCTACTCTGCTATGGCAGGCCGGGAGCCGATTTGCTCGTGTGGCCTGCAACCCCTCTATAGCAAGGCCCAAGCCACGGGCACGTAGCGGCACGGGATACAGCATGACCGGAGCACGGTGCTGACGCTGAAGGCGGACTGGTTGACGCCGGGGTGGATGTCAGGCCAGTGCACCACGGGCTTGAAATTATGCCGTTTGGTGAAACTCTCCTTCTGTGCGGTACCCCTGATTGGACAACCGAAGGTCCGCCCAGGCGGGGCCGGACTGGGGTCCCTGCTCATGGGTACATGACCCTGAAGGAGGCCTGATTGACCGCGTTGGCCGCGCTTCCCCGCTTCATCGCCGCAAAGCAGCAAGCATACGGCATACGATCGCCACCGCCAAGCCAAGACGGACAGGGAAGGGGGCCTCCCGTGTCGGGCATTCGTGTTTGTGCAGCGCGAGTGCCTTCGTTGCAGGCCGGACACAGGCTGGCTGCCTGCACAGTACGACAGCAAGCACGACGCACATGCGTACTGAAGTACGCGGTTAAGGTACAGCCTAAAGGTACAGCCTAGCTGCGCGGTGCAGCAGCCGTAAGCCTGCCCAGCGATCGCACGATATGCTCGCCGCCCTGCTTTTCAATTGCAGTACTCCTCTTGCCGCGCCGTCTCAGTCCCAACCATCTCCGTTCCTTCCATGGGATGAGCATGTCGGCTCTTGCGTTGCGCTGCCCAGGAGCTTTGTCTGCTTCGAGCTGTCCCCTGCCCCCATGCCCGGCCCTCTCTCAGTCCCCAGCTCCCCACCGCAACTCTGCACCTGCGCACCACCACCAGCCGTAATCCCCCCGTGTTCCAGCCAACGCTATACAGACATCACACAAAATCGTCGCCGTCATCGTCGCTCAGCGACAGGTCTAACGTGGGCACTGTGGGAGTCGCTACCGCTGCGTCCGGGCCATGGCTGTCGTGCACGCGGACGCGCCCGTTCCCGCCCTTGCCCCAGCCCGAGCCGCCAGCCCAGCGCTCGGAACAACACCCGTCCCCGTTACCGTTTTCCCGGTCAAGCGCCCCCGGCGCGGCAGCAGCTGTGGGGGGCGTTGCGGGCGGCAGGTGCAGGTGAAGGGGCGGCGGCGAGTCTGGCAGCGCCGTGCAGGCCGCCGCAGCCAGAGCGCGGGCCTTCGCACCGTCAAGCCCGCAAGCCGATGCCGCCGAGACCACTGGCTGCCGCGTGGCGGTCCCTGAGGCTGCGGACGCGCCAGCTGCAGGAGCCCTCACTTTTGCTGCTGCTTGGAATGCTGCTGCGCCTGGCCCAGCGGCGGAAACCGGGCTCGCGGCGGCCGTGCCGCCGCTCGTCCGTCCCTGCGCAGGCAATGCCTGCAGGGCTGCTGTCGCGGCCGCGGCGTCGGCGGGCGCTGTAGCAGAGTGCCGCTTGTAGCGCAGGCTCAGGCGGGACGCAAGCCGACCGGTCCCTTCACGCCGGTCAGGCGGTGCCGCTGTTGCCGGCGTTGGGTTCGCCAGCGGCGCGGCCAATTGCTGCTGTCGCCGCGCTCCCTCTCCCGAGGGGTCTGATTCCGGGCCCCGCGCGGGCGTCGCCCCCTGTCCATCGTCGGCATGCGGGTGTCCTCGCCGGGGGCTCCCATCCGCCGCTTCCGCTGCTGCCAGAAGAGTCGTGGCTCTTCCCCCGCCGCCCTCGTGCCGTACGCAGCACGGAACCGGTGCCGAAGCGCCGTTGGGCGCCCCGGAGGCCTCCCGCCCCGCCGCGCCCGGTCCCACAGCCTGCGGATTGGCTGCCACCGTGGGTGTCGCCGCGGCGTCGGGCGGCCGAAGCTGCTCCGCCGCCCCCGCCGCCTTAACTCTCGACGAAGCGCCCCTGCCCATCGCATCGCTGGTGTCGGCGGCTGGCAGCTGCGGACTGGTGAGGGACTGCTGGATGCCGGCCGGGAGCTGCTCCGGCAGCGCCGCCTCGGCAGGACCTGACGAGGCGGGCTGCTGCGGCTGCTGCTCGGGTAGCCGCGGCTGCGGCACCTCTGCGTGACGCTGCGCCGTTATGGGAGGCGCCGCCTTGGGAGCCGACAGAGCTGGGTTGTGGCCAGGTAGCTGCTGCTGCTGCTGTTGTTGCTGCAGCTGCGCCTGCAGCGACTCCAGCTTGGCCATCACCTCCTGCAGCCTGGCCGCCGCCTCCGCCTCCCGAGCCTCCGCCGCCAGCCGCGCGGCCCGCTCCGCCTCCCGGGCGGCCGCCGCCGCCTGCTTCTCGCGATGCGCCGCCTCCACGTCCGCCTGCGCGGCCTCCCACCGCCTGAGGCGGGTGACCTCCTGCAGGTGCAGTGTCCAGTAGGAGCTGCCGTAGCTGTACCTGCGGGCCGGCGATGGGCACGGCACGCCGGTTAGGGGTGGCCCGCAAGGCATGGGCCCGCTGTGCGGAAGCAGCCGTTGCGGAGCCCTTCATGCGGCGATTTCGCGCTGGGCCCAGGGTTGGCCGCATGCACGCGTGGTACGGCTTCATGGCGACTCACGCCGGACGTGCGCCAAACCCCGACGTCCAGCCGCCTGCACAGCCACACGCCCAGCCCGTGCAGCACAACGCAACATGGCGACGCGCGGCAGCACGGCCTGTGGGAGTTCCTCTAACGCCGGGCAGTGTTTGGCGGTATGCCGTCCCCGTCGCCTGTCCTTACATCCCTTTCCCGCCCGCCACCCACATGGTGGGCCGCCCTGATGGCACACCCGCCACGGCTTCCCCGTCGCCGTCCGCACCACATTTGCGGCAGTCCACTAGCGCTGTTCTCTGTACACCCAATCGCACCAAGTGGTGCAACCAGCTCAGCCCTGGCAGCCTGGCCCAGCCCAGCCGAGCCCGCCGGCCCGCCACCCACATGATGTGCTGGCCAGGAGGCACATCCCGAGATGTCACCATGACCAGCACCGGCAGCAGGCCGCACACCACGGCCGTCACGAGAGCAGCGTTGGGCCCACCTGCAAAGGTGCCCGCGCCAGGCCATGAGAAGCGGGCTTGGGGTGACGGGCATGTGCGACGGGTTCCGTACACCGGCAGCAGGCGGTGTGCATACAGTTCACCGGGGAGGTGCGTACGACGGGCATGGGGCGCTGACTGCGGGTGGCTTTGGGCAGCCCTCCGTCTTGGGCCATGCCCCTGCGTGGGAGGCGCAGCCTCCCTAAAGCGCCACTTCACTGTCGCAGCGGGCCAGCAAGCACACACGCCCTCACACATGTGTTGGCCCTCTCCCCCGCCTCCCCGCCGCCGCACCTTCCCTGAAGTCCGCCTCCGCGTCACACCTGGCCGCCAGGTTGCGGCGGGGGTCGTTCACCAGCGACACCTCGCAGCCCAGCCGGCCTGCGGTCACCGACAGCTTGCCCTGCTCCTCTGGGCGGTGATGCAAGGGGCGCAGAGCAGGTTTTGTTGGAGGGAAATGAGGTTCTGAGTCTGGTTCTGAGGTGGCCAAGGCAGGCTTGCAGGGTACGCTGTCGGGTGAAAGTGGAGACACATGGCAAACAGCTGCTTGAGCCTTGGCTGCGCAAGTCCCACCATGACACTGTCAATGCATCAGAACAGGGCGGCGTGCGCCCTTTGTCATCTAAGCAATTGGGCAACGCCTGCTTTCCCTGATTCGGCCTTCAGCCCCGCCGTCCAAGCCCCGCCGCACCTCCTTCCTGTAACAGCGCCCGCAGCTCCGAGGGCAGAACCAGACGGTCCAGCTGCTCTATCAGGGACTGCGGCAGGAACAGGTCCGCGCCGTACCTACGAAGGTACGGCATCCAGGCACAGCACCACAAGCAGGCATCGGCTTATGCCAAGGCACGGGGTTGTGGCGCACAGGCCCAGACCGACAGTCTTCTAGACAAGTACGCTACGCGCTCGGTTCCCTTCAGACCCCTTCACAAGGTGATCGCACCCAGCTGTTCCGACAGTTCCTAGAGCACTGCACAGGTCGCCCAGGCTAATCTCGCGCCAGTTGCGAGGCAGAATGCCGTCTGGGACCCCCGTATGAAGCCGGCAATGCCCCCATGCCCCCGACCCTTTCCACCTCACGTTCCAACCCGACTCCCTTCCTCGCTACCCCACGCCCCTCCCCCCCTGCCTCCCCGGCTCTCCCTCACCTGCCCAGCTCGTGGCATCGCTCCAGCTCGCAGCGGTGCGGGCAGGGCCGTACCGGGTCGTCCCACTCGGCCGCCGGCTCCACGAGCTCCATCGCCAGCCAGTCCTGCTCGAGAAAGGCCTGCGGCGCACCAGATGGGATGGGGCTGCTTGAAGCACCCCACACTTTGCGGCGGCGTGTGTTACCCAACGTTTCTACGGTGGGGGCGTAAGTCCAGACCTGTCGCCGCTGGGACTCACCTCGCAGCTGTACGGCCCGATCAGCTCCCCGGCCGCCAGCCCGGCCCCCTGCGGCCGCGTCCTCAGGCTGCCCTGTCCGGCCATGGCGGGGCAGTCATCCCATGGGGAGGGGTCGGAGCCGGGCAGGCCGATGGACACAACCTCAATCTGACGGGCGGTGGCGGGGAAAGGGAGGGGGAAGAATGTGGGTGCGCATGAAGTGTCCTCGGTTTGCCATCTTCCTTGTCTCGGATAGGCTTACAGCGCGGATGTGAGAGAGTGGTAAGGAGCTCATAGGGCCGGTTGGGCTCTCAGCGCGCGCCGGCAAACGCTCCCATCGCCCACTATGGTGCTATCTTTCGGAGCCAACCACTCGGTCTCAGCACGGGTCACAGCCTTCGCCCAACCGTGACTGATCTGGTCTGATTGCCCCTGCTTGATCAAACCTCCACCCGCGCCTGCGCTCATCCTGACCCAGCCAGAACGGAAGCACGAGCGTGCATCGCACCTGCGGAGAGGCATCTAGCAGCTCGGGCAAGTTGGCCAGGACCTGGGGTTGCAGTAGCGCGGGGATAAAACCGCAAAGGGTCGAGGGGCAGGGGCGTGGGGAGGGGTAAGGGCAGAGGACAGCAACGTCGGGGGGCGACCTGGGTTGCAGTAGCGCGGGGATAAAACCGCGAAAGGGTCGAGGGGCAGGGGCGTGGGGAGGGGTAAGGGCAGAGGACAGCAACGTCGGGGGGCAAAGCAGGCGAGGGCGATACGGGGCACTGGGGCGGCCTGCCAGCGGCGGGCTAACCTCGTCATCCGGGCAGTGCCGGTGACGTCGCCGGGACCTCCGCTTCAGTGCCTCGGGCTCTCCATCAGCCACTACGCCCCATTGCTTCCTGCTCGCGCGCTCACCTGCGCATGGGTCAGCTTGCGCCGCCGCTTCCCCCCGGGGCCCTGCGCCTGCACGCGCTGCAGCGCCCCAGCCCGCAGCTGTTGCGCCAGTTGCTGGGCGATGGCGTGACACTGTGAGGGTTGGCGCGTTTTCGCAGGCGCAGGCGGGTACGCTTCATTAGTACACGCTTGCAACGGGCGTGGGTATATGCGAGGTATGCCGACTTGCAAGGATGGCATGTAAGGCTTAAGAGGCCGAACATGCCAGCGTTGCTGCCCGTGACCCTTTGAATCCTTTTTCAGGCTTTGTCAAGGCTTGCGGCTCCCTTTTTTGCCAAGGTCTCCGAGCTGTAAACCGAGACGTTCATATATGCGCACGTCGGGCTCGCGCAAATGGCCAATGTCTCCTACTTACGGGACCTGATGTAGGACGGACACCGGCCCGCGGGTCGCTTGGGCGCAACAACGCGCCTACCTGCATCTTCGTCAGGTGCGCATCTTCCACCGAGACCAACGGCTCGTCCTCCAGGTCTCCAAGTTGCCCCTGCAACACCTCCCGGAATAGGTAAGGACAAGGGCTTCCGTCACTCGGGGGGAGAATGCAGGATGCCCGTAGACTGCTGCCCCCCGGCCTGCGGTGCCTGGTGGAACCGTTTCGTTGGCAGGCCTCGCGCTGCGACTGGGGCCCCACGCTTACCGCCAGGGCTGCGTCTTGCGCCGCGCGGAAGAGCGTCGCAGCAGATCCCCGGAGCACCATGCTGCAGACCACCTGCGCGTCGCCTGCGCGCCATGCGGGAAGCCAAGGATGCAGCGCTGACGGCAGGAGCCCAGCGGACGCGAGCCCAGCGGACGCGAACGCGTCAAACTCGTTTTGCAAGGAACCCACACATGCATGCACACAGTCTCTCTGCACTCCACTAAATGTACACTCCATGCACCCACCAGCCGTGCGGCCCGAGTAACACACAGCGCCACAGTGGGCGCAACCATCTCTCGCTAGCGGTGCGGAGCCCGGTCCCGGATTGTTACGAGTGTGGCGCCAGCCAACGACCTACCCAGCAGTCCCGCGCCCCAGCACCGCGGTAGTCCTTCCGCCACGTCCACGCCCGCACTGCGGCAGCTGCTGCGATACGCGACAGCCGCCCGCAGGTCCGCATAGCCTGGCCGCTGCGGGTTCCACCGGGGCGCCGACAGAGAGCGCTCAGGCGCTGGTGGCTGCGAGGCTGGGACCCCATCTGCCGAGGTCTGGCTACTGGTTGCCGCTTGCCGACTGGCGCCGCGCGCCTCGCAGTTGGCGGTGACCTGTGGGTCGTCGCATGCGCAGGAGCTGGTGCTCGGCTGCGTTCCTGAGGCCAAGGACGCAGCCGTCCCTTCCACAGGCTCCGCGCCGCTGTGGTCCTTGCTCAGGGCCAACGGCTGCATCTCCGCCCGGGCCGCTGCGGGCGAGGCGGGCAGGCTGCACCTGGGTCGGCCGTCACTACTACCGCTGCTGCGGCCGTCGGAGCTGGGCGAGACGGGCGAGGCGGGCGAGGCCTCCTTGCCTGACGGCGGCGCCGCAGCGGGAGACGCGCCGGCCGCGGGCCGTGTTGCACGCGTCCGCAACGTCCGGTGGCAGATGTGTTGCTGATCATGGATACGGGTCTTGGCCCGGTCAGCTGCCGCCCTGCGGGGCCTCGGCTGTACTGTCCCACGCGCATCCGCTTCCGCAGCCACCACGGCCGCCGCCGTGCCGCCGCCGCCGGCAGCACTGGAGGGCGCGGACCCCGAGCCGGATGCAGCAGCAGTGGAGCAGCATTCGGTTGTCCCTTCAGCATGTATGGCTCCTTCAAGGCCTGCTTCATTCCCCGATGCCATCGGGGCTGGCCTTTCGACGTCCGAGTCGGAGCCCATCAGGTCGACCGCCTCGCGCGGAGCATAGCTCGTGAGGGCCCTGCTTCCTTCCGCGTCCCCGGCCCCCTCGGCTCCACGGGCGGGCGACTCTGCGGCACCGCTGTCCGCCAGCAGCCGTTCTCCGGCAGATGAGAGCGAGGGCGAAGAAGAGGGCGACGGTGAGGCGCGGGCCAACGCCGGACCGGCAGCCGCAGCCCGTCCGGCGTTGCGAGCGATCGGCGGCTGGCGACTGCATCCACTGGATTGATGGGCATCTCCGCTGGCGCCGCTGCTACTGCTGCTGCTGCTGCTGCGGTCGAAGCCTTCACCGACGGCTGCATGGGCAGCCGCGGCGTCCCTCTCCCCTTCAGAGGCGGTGACGAAGCCGTCGGACGAGTCTCTGGGAGTACCGCTGCCGCTGCTGTCGGCGCTTGCATGGCCGCCGCCCGTGTGACGATCCGCCGCGCAGGTCACCCCACCCCGTACGACCGAGACCTGATGTGATGATGCGGCACTGAGCCGGTGCTGCGCCCGGCCATGGCGCTCGCCGTCTTGAAGGGCTGCCCGCCGCCTCAGCAGCGCTGCCCCGGTAGTGAGCCGGCAAGCCGCCGGTTCGGCTGGCTCCAGGTTGCCACGGGGCTCGCCAGGGCCTGGGCACTCGTCTTGCGCTTCCTGCAGCTTGTCAGAGCTGCCCTCTCCGCCCCAGACGCCGTCGCTCCCTTCATCACTGTCGGATATACGGCGGAATGGGCGAGGTGCTCCACGTCTGGGGCCAGGCTTGGGGTCCGGGGAGCCCGCTGGGGCTCTGGTCCCCCGCCCGCGGGGAGCGGCCATGGCCGGGCCTATGGGCCGACTGCCCACACCACGGCCCTGCTGAGGCGCTGCTGGCTGTTGTGGAGGCTGGGAGGTGCCCGCTGGGGGCAGTCGGGACTGCGGTATTCTGCCGCCGTCACAGCCGGCGCGTGGCAAGCGACGTCGCGCAGTAGGCCCCCTCGCCTCATACGGCGGTGGGGAGGTTACGTTCGGCTTGATCTTGCGCTTCTGGGGCTGCGTCTGTGCAGGTGTTGAAGCTGGCTCCGGGGTGGCCGTGCCCAGGTCAGCGCCCCCGGCGCCGGGGCGCGCCCCCTCTAGGGGCATCGTTATTCCGAGCCGGAAGCCTGTCGTGGGTACTACTACGTGATGGGGAAGAGCCAGAGAAGAGGGTGGGCAGGGGGCCCGGATGCAGTGTGGTACATTTGGGATTGCGATCTCACCTGCACTACTATGACCTTGCAGCTCCGATGTAGATGCTGGAGGCCCATGGAGGGCCGAAGCCCGCCTGCAAACCTCGAGGCCCACTTCTGCAATGTAGTTATTGTAATACGAGCCCCTTGACAATAATGGAACCGAGAGCGATGAGGGCTAGCGGTCAAGCGCGGGGGCAAGGCGAGACACGGTGCAACATCGAGGCATACGGGATTCTTGGGCCCAGCAGATAAGCGCTAGGAACAGGGGCAAAAGTTAATCGACAATAGTGTGCTGCAGATTCAAGTCGCACGCTGTGGATCCGCATCTGGATTCCACTACGGCCTTTCCTTGTGTGCCTTCCTCGCATCCTACCAACGTAGGATTCAAATATGAGCCGCTGCCCGAACCGGGTGTCCGTCCGTGTCCGTCGCCAGGGCCATCATGGCAACGTGCTTGGGCACGCTGGAGTTGGCTTCGATTGCAAGACGGCCCCTCGCGCTGGCCCAGGGGCTCGCGCTGGCTCTCCCTGCGCTGGCTCAATTGCCATTTGCGCTACGGTGCCGTTCCGCTGTGGAAGAAGCCAGGAATCGAATGCATTGTGATGGGAAGAGACTGTGAACGTGCTGGAGGTACAGGGCGCAGAGGCCTAGCCCCTGTCCCGCCCCGCAGCCAGGGCCCTGCAAGGCCCTGCCGAGCACGAGCTCGGGCCATCGAGCCAACTGCACCCAGACCGAGGCATTAGCACACTCAACGAGAGGCCCACCATGGGCGATGGAGAAAAAGACGCCTCCTCAACGCGGCGCCGTGCAGGCTCCGCAGCCCGCAGTAAAAAATGATAGGTCACAGTATGCAAGAGCCCCGACCGCATGACCGTGCGGCGTTTCGAGCGGCACCTAACACAGCACCTGCGCCAGCTGCCTATCCAACAGCTTCGCATACCATTCATTACCTCGTCGCGTTGAAAGATCACATGAGTACACATGGGAGACGGGTTAATAGTTTCTCGCCCGGCCAAAGTCGCAGCGCCGTCCAGGATGCAAGGTCAACGTCCCGCGGTCCACGCATGCCTCGCCGTACGCTGCAAATCACACGCTCACCAGTCAAGCACATGTCCAACTCTTCACACCAGGCCACAATTGCACGCACAACTGCCGCACAGTCGGACTCGAGCATGTGGCCTCAAGCATGCACTTCGCTTGCAATCTTTGTAATGGTGTACCGGTAATTCCCGCAAGTGGCTATAACTGGTCCAAAACCAAAACCCACGGCACCCCGCGGGTGGCTCTGAAACACCTGCAGATACTACAGGTACGTCAAACTGTCTATTGCACATGTGCGAGCCGTGCCTACTCATGCTGCGAGTTGCAACCCAGTTCTACGTCCCCCTGGTGCGCTGGATACCCTTACCACACTGCAAACAGCATGTGTGACAACTCCCTTTAAGCATCCAGCGGGTCCCAGCGCGAATGAATATCGGACCGTGGACAGGTCCCAAGAAGGGACTAAGCAAGAACCGTGCGACGGCGAGTCATCGGAAATGACAAGGCGGCGGCTCAACCGAGTGAACCACATGCACACGGGTGGCTAGGCGCAGCGTGGCCTCTACGCTATGTGGATTCATGCTAAGCATCCGCAAGTAGCGGCCAAGCCCAGGTAACACGCCTTGACCTGCTTATTTCCGGAACCGCCCAGACAAGGCACGACGCGGGCCTATCTTGGGCATCGCCATGGAGGCGTGAGGACAAGCGGTGACCATGCTCCCGTGCCACAGAACCACAAGCAACTCACATGCCTGACGGGCCCGCAGGTGTACGGCCCTATCCGCTGCAAGCCGGAGTGCGGGCGTCGGGCATGTTGCGACCGGTCCACGTATGCGCACCTCACTACGCACCGCGCGCTTCATGCCCAGTCGCAGAGCGGCCCGCCGTTCAGCTTGGCCGCGTCCCAACCGACGGTCCGCGCCCCGCGCGACAGTGCTGGGCTGGGACGACAGCGCGTACGTGCTCGGACCGCATGCGCCCGTTTCGTCCGCTTGACCCGCACGGGAACATAGCGGGGGGCGCGCCGCGGAGCGCAGGCCGGGCGGCGTCCATTGCATCAGGCTGTCGAGGACGCTCGCGCGGACAGCCTTCGATCCCCGGGACCGCTACGTAGCGCGCTCAGGCGGCGAACACAACAGATTGAGCGGCCGGGGAGAACGCGGCTCCTGCCCGCGTTACCTGGCAAACCACCGTTTCGGCCCCGCCTTTGGACGCCCGCTAGGAGCCCTGCGCGGGCGGCAGCCGCTCCTCCAGGCTCTTTAGCCGCGCTTCCAGCGCCCCCAGCGCCGTCAGCGTTCGGTCCTCCCTGGCGGCGATCCCATCCAGGCGCTCGGTCGTCTTGTCCGCAATGCTGCGCACCACGCCGTCCAGCTCGCGCACGATGGCATTGCGCATGTAGGATATGCGGCCCTCCCAGGCGCTGAACTCGCTGGGGTCAGCGCCGCCCTGCGACACCCATCGCCCCGACTTGGCCTCCTCGGGCCGCAATAACAGGTGGAGCACGTCGCCGTTGAGCGAGGGGAGCGCCTGCGGGTGGCGGGGCAGGCGGGTTTGGGCGGAGCCCGGTGAGAAAACGCGGACGGCCTCGTACTGTGCACGTACGCCTCGCGGACCAGCATTCGCATCTACCAGGCGCGGGGGAATGAACAACGCCCCGCAGTGTGTATGCGGTCAGACGGTGTGACATTGTGGCCCACAACGCGCACGTGGTGGTACACAGCGGCGCGCGCCACTCACCAGCCCCTTCGCGTTTCGCAGCATGAATTTCTTTACAAACACCATCATGTGCGTGCGCAGTCGCATGACCTGTTTGGTGCAGCACACCGGAAAGAGAAGGGAAGGGGCAGATGCCCGTGCAAGCGTTATATTGGTGAGTCATCGCATACACACAACAGATACCGTCGGCTGACCAGCTCCTTCTGCAAACACCATTCTTGCGCCGGCGTGCTGGCCCGCTGGCTGTCTGCATGGCTGGACGGATGACCCGCGGGTTGCGCACCCATGACGTCGCTCCCCTTCCGCCACCCTCACCTCGACCTCCCGGAACTCCTTGACTCTGTCGTATGTGTCGTTCATGGTCGCGATGAGCAGGTTCATGAACACGATCAGCATCAGCACCGCGTACACCGACAGCAGGAAGGTTGAGAAGCCCGGGTAGCGCCTGGGAAGGGAGGATGCGGGCGCAGCGGTTACTTCGGTTTACATGTAAGGCTTTGCAGGTGGTAGGGGCATGGAGCAGGCACCCCTTGGATAAGGACATGTGCGGCTGAGACGACATGCGCATCCGGGGATGGAGCCAAGGCCGCGTGATGAGGGCAGTCGACGTTGCGCACATTGCCGGAACATTCCCAGCTCCATACAGGGCAAACGACCGGGCAGGTCGCAGCTCAATAACAGCTCTGACATGCAGATGGCAACACGAGCGCCGCGCCGTCAGGGCTACTCACCACACGGTCCGTTCTTCAGAGAGCTGGCTGCTCTGAAAGTCGCCCAGCAGCACCGTGAAGAGCGCCGTCGAGTAGGCGGTGGGGTCCTGCATGTCGGGGCTGCGCAGCCCCGCGGCCGCCAGCACAAAGCCGCCATACACGGTCGCGATGAGCAGGAAAAAGTACCTGCGCAAGTTGGGCGGCAGTGTGTGTTACGTCATGCGAATGTGCGTGCTTGTGGACAGGCTGCAAGCAGGCTGCAAACAGACGAGCGAGGCAACAGACGAGCGGCAGTGTGTGTGTGTGTATGTGTGAACGTTCCCACGGTTACGCACACGAATCCCAGGGCGTCACTGCATGCGCCTGCTGTGGCAAGAAGGCTACCCATTGCAAGCCCTGCTCGCTGGGCACCATCGAGCAGTTTGCACCAGGAGCCCGTGAGAGCGTGCCGGCTGCGGATATTGACCTTTCAGTGACGGCCTCCTCATTGGTCCTGCCGCGCGCTCACTCGCGCCTTACGGAGCCCCACCCTGCTCGCGCACGGCAAGTCGGGCGGAGCCTGCAAACTTTCTTCTTCAGGTCTCGCCTCCCCAGGCCCCACCACTCACCTGGAATCCGACAGGATCTCCAATAGCGCCAGCACGGCCGTCGAGAGCTTCTCGGTAACGAGGCCAAACAGCGTCAGGCGCAGCACAAACAGCAGCATGGCCAGGCCGCTGAGGGCCGGCACCAGCGCGCCCGCGCGGTCGCGCCACACGATGATCGCCACCAGCCAGACCATGCTATGGCAGGCCAGCTCCAGCTGCCGGCCGAAGGTGACCCAGCTGGGCGGGGTATAAACGTTCCACTCGAGCACCTGCGTGCACACGCCGGGGGCAGAAGGCCAGGAAGGGTTTAGGGAAATGCAGGATGGACCAGGGACGACGGGGAAACCAAATTGCGCAGCATGTAGGCGGACGGCGCCTTCTAAGATTGGCCACTATCAGCAATTGCAACCCGAAGGAAACGCCGCGAACCACAGAAAACGGCCCCCGATCAGCTAACTCCCAGCACGTCTTAAGGCACACTGCATCGCAGCATTTCATGAGACAGGCGTTGCGAACCCTGCTCCATGATGCCGCAACTACCATCTAAAGCTCAGCGCTCCGGGGGTCCACCACGCGACTTCGACGGGCAGGAAGTGCCACAGCGGCGGCAGCCGCGGCGGAGCTCGCCACGCACAGAGGGTCCCCTTACGTGGCGCACGCATGTCCAAAACAACATGCCAAGGGCTGTGAGCAGCGGGGCGTCATCCCCTCTTTCCTCTCCGTGCCCGGCCCCGCATCCAGCTCCGCACCCGGCCCCCCATCAAAGCGCACCACCCACCCGCTCTACGAGCATGCTGGCGCTGAGCACCACCGAGATGCACAGCGTCACCTCGACGGCCGGCAGCGCCCGCAGCGGCGTCAGTCGCTCGCCGTCGTCGCCCGGCTCCGAGATCGCGTGCTCGCGGTACTCGAGCACAAATATGAAGAAGGCCAAGAAAGCCGCCGCGAACTGAACGTACGCCGCCGCGTTGAGGTACGTCATCACGCGCCCAAACTGACCTGCAGAGGAGCGGCGGGATTGGTGGAGGAACAGGCTAAAGCAAAGCAGGGAGGGAGACCGCTAAGGCTCCGGCGTATCATCAGCAAACAGCGTGGATCTTTCATGCAACATTGTTCTGGTTGCGCACCATAGGATGCGCTGCGGAGATGTAGCAATAATGAGCGAGTCGCAAGAAAATTCGCAGTCGCCATATGACCTGGCGCCCACACCCCCAGCCCGAACCCGCACCAATAGCCGGGGCTATAACTGCACCCACGCAGCGCCCGCGCCCGCCCACATGCCGCCAACCCGCCAAGGGCCTACCCCAGTGAAGCCATTGCGTGTAGGACAGAGCGCAAACATGGAGGTTCACAAGGCTGGTTCCTTGCCGTCCTGAGCACTTGAACGCGAGAGGCCCAAACACTACGTGACCGCTAGGCGCTAGCCTGACTACGCGCCCATGCCGCCAACCCGCCAGGGGCCTACCCCAGTGGAGGCCGTAGAGGGCGCGGACAATGGCGTAGTGGAACCAGGAGGGCGGCGCGTCCGCGTCCGCGAGCGCCGTGAGAATGTCGCCTTCGCCTGGGTCCACGAAGTTGAGGATGGGGAACGCCTGCGGGAAAGGATTGAGGTCCACAATATGGGCCCGGCGCGAGGCAAACGGGACAGCGGGCGCAACCCCACCAGGTCATAGGAGCGACCACACGCGGGCTGCGAGGAAGCTCTGCAGCAATCCGCACCATGTGACAGCCGACCCATAACAGCAGTAATAGCGCGCGCGGAGCGGCATCGTGTGCCTTATACTCCCCAGTCCGCCACTCAAGTCTCGCCCCGCACACTCTCTGGCCCTGTCCGTGTATGCAAGATGCAGCGCTCCCGCCCGTCTGCGACCCTTACCAGCACCGCCGCATCCACGGTCCCGGAGCGTATCCGCCGCCCCCGCTGCCGCACTTCCAGCTGCCGCCGCATGAGCGACTCGATCCAGGGCAGCGCCCGCGTGCGCCACACCGCCAGCAGCCACAGGCAGAGCCGCGCCAGGAGGAAGATCGACCAGCGGTGGATCAGCAGCGAGTTGCTCACGAAGATCCTGCGGGACGGGGCGATGGGGCCGACGAGGCGCCGTGGGGCGGAGCAAGGGCAAGTACCGTACTCGGAACGCCTTTTCGGGAAGCGCTGCAGGATGGACAGCAACCCATCAATAACGCTTACACTGAGGTACAATGGGAGGGACCAACGGGCCGCACCTCAGCAGCAGGTCCAGGATATGGCCCCGGTCGGCCCACTCCTGCTCGCGCTCCCTGCGATCGCGCTTCTTGCGCATGTTGTCCGCCGACGCCCGCTCGCCCGCCTCCGGCGAGCCGTCGCCCTGGATGTACACCTGTGGAACCAAACCACAGCCAAGCGCGCGGGCAGGAGGTGCTTACACCCAGGCAACGCGGAGCGGCACGCCGCCCTGTGCCAGCAGTTTCATGTGATACAGGCAAGGGTCAGGGCAGGGCGAACACAGAAGAGAGTAGTGGGCGATATCCAGTTCTCTGCCACGTGTCAGGGCACGCAAGTCAGCAAAACCAGCGGCATGTACAGATACAGATGTAGGGCCATTGACCGCCAACGTTGGGATCCCGCTCATCTCCCTCCACGCACGCTCCCTTGTCAGCCCCCAACCGGGGCATATTGCGCCCAGTTTCCCGCCTATCACAAGTCCGTTCGCCACTTCCGGGGGCTCCCTAGGCAGCCCCACCTCACATGAACCCACGCGGTGAGTGCTGCCTTAGGGCCGCGCAGCAGCCATGCGGCTTCGGGCGCTTCCGCATCCACCTGACCCTCTGTCGATAGACACTGCACCGGAATCGCCCACCTGTGTGTCCGTTAGCTTGTTATCGAACGCAGACTTGAGCTTTGTGAAGAGGGGGTCATTGGGTTCCCACACCGTGTCGATGAAGTCCTTGTGCCAGGGCGCCATGCTCCACTTGGTGGGATCCCGGTTGTCCTTGGCGCCACGCCGCCAGTTAATCAAGAGGAGCTGCGAATGAGACGGAGGCGCATACGGCATAAGCCTCATGACGTCTCAAACAGCCATCCGGCTCCCAACTACCTGTAGTCAATCGCCGAGAATGGCAGAGTGGCTACGGCCGCGCGCCCTGCCCGCAGGATGAGAGCACGAGACGGCATGAGCGGATGAAGTCGGGCAAATCAGTCAGCAGTCAAGGCAGAAAAGGTCCCACGTGCCCGCCAGTTCGCCCGTCCACACACCCGCCCACGCACTCGCACACGCGCTCACCCACCTGCACGAAATGGTGTGTATACCCGTCGGTGAAGAGGGGCGCGGGGTACATCTTGAGCAGGGGCCGACCCGGCCGGAAGTTGTTGTACTTGGTGGTCTCGAACATGGGGCCTACAGCAGAGGAGGCGCCAAGCATGGGCACCGTCGCCCAGCGCAGTCGACTACCGCAGCGGCAACATACGATGCGGGGCTCCGGCAGTGCTTGGCAGCATCGGGAAGGGGGCCACGATGGCTAGCGTCGATGGACGGTTCATGCTGCGCCCCACGCGCAGTGTGCCACGGCTCACCTTCCCTCAGAATGACGTCAACGATGCGCGGGCTGAGCTTCTGTTTCAGCATGTCCCGCAGCAACACCGACATCGGCACCTCCAGCTTATCCGCAAAGTCGCCGGGAACGCCCTCGGGTGGCGGCTGCACGCGTGCAGTTAAGGGCAGGGGCACGGGCATGGCGGACAGCACAGCAGGGTTCGGTCATGTGGCCATCACGACCTGAGCACTAGCTTCCCTCAGCCAATGCATGTTGGTAATGCATGTCAAGGCATGCTTTGGGTGTCCTTGCAAGGCCCTCAACCAATCTAAGCAGCTGCGGGAAGAGTGACGCCACCGCTCTGTGTAACCGCGCGGCACGGCATTGTACCTGCGAGCACGCATGCAGGTGCGCCTGAATCTTTTCGAGCCGGATATTGTTACTGATGAGCTGCTTCAGCTCCGCCCCCGTGAAGCCCTCCTGGATGAGCGCCGCAAAGTGGGCGGGCGTTGCTTCCTGCTCCACCGCCGCCTTGTACACACACTCGAACGGCACCCCGTAGTCCACCAGCGCGTCGATCACCGCCTCATCGTAGCCCTGCGTCCAGGGCATCCGGACGGACGATGTGGGTCGGCAGGAAGCGAGCATGTCGCAAGCGCGTCAGCAGCCACGTGGCCCGCGAGCGCGTCGTGGCGCGCGCAAGGCACCCGAAGAGGCCTCGCAGGGCACTCGGCGGTGGCACCCACGCCACCTGGGCCACATGGGGCCGGAAGCAGTCCTCCCGGCCGTCCCGGCGGAACAGCGCATCGCAGGGACACAGCCAGCCCTGTCCCGTGAGGCGCCCACCTACCCCTAGCCCGCTATGCCTTGGCTGCGTCGCGGCCGCCGCGCGCCCACCTGGATCGCCTGGAGCTTTTGCAGCTCTGTCTGGCGCCAGGTAAAGTGGTTGCGCACGCGGCTGCACTTGACCCGGTGGTCCTTGCCCTCCAGCAGGTTGGACGAAACCTGCAGCGTGTCCAGCTTCTCCAGCACGTCGCGGCTCACCTGTGGATGGGTTTTGTGGCGCGTGGGGCACGGGGGGCAGACGAGCAGCTCAGTGGGAGGCAAGCGTAGGTGATGCTCGTGGGTGATCAGAAAGAAGACAAAGACTGCGGCAGCGCGGCTTGATGGGAAGCGGTATGTGCAAGATTGTGCGCCATGTATGCAAAGGGCCCTGGGACGGTTTGCTTATGCCTGTTTGCGTCCCTCAGTCTTGTCAGCGGGTCGCGAGCAAGCGACCTACCACATTGAGCAGCGTGGCGCACTCGGTGGGGAAGTGCTCGGCCAGCTCCTTGATCAGGTCTGGTGTAATGCCCGTCAGGAACACGGCCTGGGGAGGTAACAGTACGCGGAGGTTGCAGTGAACAGGACGCGCGAATGCGCCAGAGGAAGCTATGGTAGTGGCGCGCAAACGGGAGGGGCCGAAGGAAAGCAAGGGGACATGGGCCAGAGCATGGCCTGCGAACGCTGAAGATGTAAGCAGGAGGACGGATGAAGGGTGGCAAACAGGGCTGCCCAATGAAGGGGAAGGACCGCTGTACGCCCGCCCCTCCCAAGCCCACACGAACGATGCCTGGTGCGTTGCACGCCACGCCAGCCACTTGACCTCAACGACACGGCAATCTGGCCCCAACCCTACACCGCCTGCAATTTCCCTCGTTGCAACGGTCGCCATCCACGCACCGTGCCCTCCCTGCTGTTGGTGTCGACCCAGCCCACGATGCTCTCCACCACCGCCTCCACGTTGTCGCTCTTGCCGCCCCTCAGGGCTGCCCACAGCACCCTCTCAACGTGCAGCGTCTGCAGCGCCAGCCGCTCCCGCTGCTTGGAGGCGCTCCCGCTGCCGCCGCTGCCGTCGTCGGCGCCGCTGTCAGCTGTCGACAACCGCCGGCCGCTGCCGCCGGGGCTGCGGGGATCGGGCCCGCTGGTGGGCTCAGTGGCGCCGGAGCCCGAACCCGACGCCGAACCAGGGCCGGAGCTGGAGGTTGTGCTGCCGCCGGCGCAGCCGGCGCAGCCAAGGCCGCCCTTCCCCGGCCCCACGACGGCGGGTCCATCGCTCGGCTGCTTGGCGATGGCCACCTTGCTGTTCCCCTTCTCGATCACCACCCTGCACAAAAGTGGCACGGAGAATATGTGTACTTTCGTGCGTCGAAGACCCCGTGACTGTCAGCATGTGGGCCTGGTAGCGCGAAAAAGGTACAACGCACCTTGTACTCACAACTAAGCGCCCGCTTTCGTTGAGCCGGGTAGGCAACACGCAGCGCCCATCACGACTGCACAAGCGCATGGGCGTGATATGTGACCGGACTAACTGGTTGTTTTGTCGCCCATAGCCCCATAGCATTCGCCAACACAAGCGGGGTGGCTCACCGTCCGTCCTGCGACGGCCACGCGACGATTGGCGGAGGCGGCGTGGCAGGAGCAGCTACTGGGCTGGTCAGCTCGGGTACGGGCTCCAGGGCTGCCGTCCCTGAGCCCGGCGCTGCCGGAGACAGGGGCTGGCCGGACCCCTGCCGCAGCAGCTGCAGGAGCAGCTTGCGACTGCTGTCCGACTCGTCAAACGCCTGGAGCAATGTGTTGGGGTGCGCACGGTTGGGGCATGAAGTGGGCACCCTTCTTCAAGCAACTGGCTGCGGCAGGGACTGGCGAGGTATGCGGCTTTCGGGTTTTAACGGTTCTAAAATTCTGAAGTCCCATTCTACTGCCTTTTGGCCCGCATCGCACCTTTGCGGTGTGTCGCTCCTTAATAAGGTCTACGAAGTCACGGAAGATGGGGAACAGCGCCATGTCGTTCAGCAGCGACACGTCCGACTGCTCGATGAAGATCTTGATCACGCGGTACGACACCTGCGTACGACAATATCACGAGGAGGGTCAAACACCAGGCCCAGTGCCGAAGAAACGCCGAGCAGCTGCCTCCACCGAGCTGCAGGCAATCGACACACCACATCTACACATGCCTCCTCCCCAGTCCCCATGCTCGTGCGCCAGCCTGGCGTTGCTTTGACCAGACCAGAGTGCGAACAGTATGCTCCGCCCCGGGGCGCCCCAGCCTCGCAGCCCGGCTGCGGCCAAGGCACTCGCCCCATCCTCCCATCCTCCCAAACCCACCTCTTTGAGGCCTTCCACCAGCTGCTGGTAAATGAGCAGCTTGACGCGGTCGGCCGCGCCGCCACGTTGCGGCCCTGGGCCCGCCCCTGACCGCGCTCCAGCTCCAGCTCCAGCTCCCGCCCCCGCCCCGGTCCCCGCAGCCTTTCCAGAGACTGGCCGCACGGGGTGCGATGAATGTGGCCGCGTGGCCGCGGGCATGGCCGAGACGGGGCGCGCCACGAAGGCAGACCCTGGCCGGTGCGGGAAGGCGGAGAGGGGGCGCAGAGCGCGCGCCGAGGGCCCCCCAATGGCGCCAGCGGCCTCACCGTCCGTGGCGGTGGCGTCGGCGCCCGCCGGCTGCGCCGCATCGATGCGACTAGAGAACATCTCCGGCTGCAGGTGAGTGACGAAGCCCTCGACGTCCTCGTCGCGCATATACTGTGGGTGGTGCGACCCACGCGTAACCAGGCGAATCGGAGCGTGTCGGTAATTGCTCGTATTCATGGGCGCGCCGGGACGCCATAAAACGGGCAATGAGCATTATCACATGTGCATATTAGCGAACCGGCGCCTCCGGGGGCTCCCACCTGCAGCTTCGAGAGCAAGCGGTGGAAGAGCGGTGGGAAGGACGACACCAGCGGATCCAGCGTGCCCTGGAACTCGGGCTCCCGCAACACGGCGGGGCACTCGTCGCACAGCAGGTCGATCATCATCTCCGTCAGCTTGAAGTGGTTGGTGCGCACCGCCGCCAGCAGGTAGCGGCACATGTCCGTGTAGCGCCGCTGCGGGGGTGAGCGGGGCAGTGCGAGAGGGTGAGGGAAACGAGCACCGGTGGCCCGCGGCGTGAGCGAAGTTGGGGGCAGTAGGCGGACCAAAGCCTCCCGCGACCCCAGGCCGGGCCCCTCAGTCCCAGCCCTGGCACCGCCACAGTAGGCGCGGGGCCGCCCAACCCAATGCCGAACTCCATCCTGCAGGTACGGCGTTCTCACCGCCTCGTACAGCTTGCGGAAGAAGCGGCGTATGGTGGCCACCACGTCGGCGCTCTGCTGCCCCAGCACAGCGAACGCGACCCCGCCAAAGCGCTGCAGGCAGAGCATGGTTGGCCAGGGAGGTGGGCACGCGTGTCGGGCCAAGAGGTAAGGCAAGAGGGACCCACTCACAGTCTGCAATCGGCTTGCAAAAGGCGTGCAGTGATGGAGCCCAGCGCGCACATGCCAGGGGCCATGAGAAACCACAGCCTGTGAGTAATTCTGCCCACGACCGACACGAGACAGTCTGCGCCATACCCGCTCGGCGTCAGTCGGCAGGTCCGGCTTTACGCGCGGCAGGGCCAATTGCTTAGCCACCCTGGCCCAGCCCTTGGGTCCGCCGAAGCCGCCTAGCAGGGCGCTGGGCACGGCCACCGGCGGCCCCGCCCCGTTCGCTGATGGCGCCGCGGGTGCCGCGCCAGAAGCGGATGTGTTGGGTGCCGGCGCGTCGGCCGCCGGCCCCGCCCTGGAAGTGACGGAGGCGGTACAGGAAGCGTGCGACGCGTGCGACGCTGCGGATGGCGCCGAGGCCGACGGGGCTGCTGACGCGCCAGACGGCGCCGCCGACTCTGCCTGGGCCGCTTTTGCCGCCTGCGAGTTCTGCTGCTCCAGCACCTCGGCCATCAGCTCCACGACAATGTCCATCTGCGGGAGTCGACAGCGCGGGCAACGCGCAAGGGAGGCAAGCTCTACGCGAAGGAAGCGCGGGAGGGATAGGGCCCGACAGGGGCAGACGGCGCGGCCAGCAAAGCAATGCGCATCTGAAGACCGACATAGGGGAAAAGGAACACAACAGGCATCCCCCTCCCTGAGCCCAGTCCCTAGTTGACGGCCGTGGCGCGCAGCCCCGCCCACCCACCTTGACGCCCTCGTCATTCTGGAGGATCTGCCGCAGCAGCTCCTGGAGCGACGGCAGGGACGGGGCAACCTGGAAGGGAGGCACGGGTGGCACGGATCGGCGAACGAGTGGTGAAGGCGAGGGGCAAGGACATGGTCAGGGGCCAGAAGGGCGTTACACCGGCTGCAGCGGGACGCGCGCGACCGCATGCACAGCTGGCGCATTCCAGGGTCGGCGTACCGCGCCTGCAAGAATCCCAGGTTCGGCTGAACTGAGTACCCACACCCAGATCCCGCCATCCCGCGCGCTTCACCCGGTTCGTCGCGTCCCTCCGCCCGCCCATCAACCCCCTGGCCCGCCTACATGTCAAACATGAACCCCCAGGACACGTCACCCTGGCCCCGCCTCGTTGTAACTTGATCCCCCTCCGCACCTTGAAGGCGGTCTTCCGGTTGACGTCCAGGACCTGCGGGTCGGCCCCGTTGCGAAGCAGCTGAATGACTACCTCCGCCTCCCCGTGGCTGACGGCGCCGTGCAGCGCACTGAAGCGGATCTGTGCAGAGAGTAGGGGTAATGAAGAAAGGAAATGGGTCGCATCGCGGACACCGATTTGCGCACTCAAAAGAGTGGGGGGAGCGCGGGGTCAATACAAGACGGCGCGAGGATTGCAAGGTCGTTGAGGCCAGGGCGCGGGAGCGTTGAGGCAGGAGGATGAAAGGCAGTCACGGGGGGGGGGCATGCCACGTTGAGGTGACAACGCCTCGCGATGCTCGCGCGATTGAAACGAGATTACAGCCGTAGGACAAGCCGCGGCGCAGCCTGCAGACGCTGCTACTCATCTACCGCCACCGAAACCTGTTCGCTGCAAATCCGGCATCGCCCCCTGTCATGAGTTCCGTCTCCTCGCCCTTACCCCTACCATCCTTTCACCGCCGAAGCCCGCAGCCCCAGATCTTTAGGGTACGTCAAATGGCGGCCAAGCCTGATTCTGCAGGCTCTGCATGACCCCATGTATCTGCCTACCCGCAGGACTCCTAAGAACAGCCTTTCCGTATCGCCCCTGAGCCCCGCCGACGACCCCGCCTGTGATCCACAGTACGCCCTGCTGCAACCTCCAAGACCCGATAGATCCAGATGGATTCTGGCAACGCCCATGGCCACGCTGGCCACGCCTGCCTTCAGCCCGCTCCCCACCCGTGCTCCCCACTCCCCAGTGCGGCGCCGCTCGGGCCCTCACCTGCCCGTCCTGGTGGTTGATGTACTTGTGGAACTCCCCATACTCCTCGCTGAAACGCTCCAACCCCCTGAAGCTGGACGACGCGGGGGGCCCGTACGGCTCCAGCAGCGCGGCCACCATGATCTTGTTGCCGAGGGCCGCCGCCAGCTGCAGCGGAGTGCACCCGTACTGTGGGAGGGAGGGGCAAGGGGTCGGGGCTCGAGGAAGGGGTACACGAAGCTGTGGCAGGGCATGCACCAGCGGCGACACGCTGGCGCGTGTCTCCAGAGGCAGTGGTGGAACACGGGCCTGCGAGCGACGGTGGCCGAAGTGCCCATGCGGCGTTACGGACCCCACAAAGGGCCGGCAGTACTGGGCCGCGCAAGGCCTGGGCCCCAGGGGTTGTGGGGTGCAGGTATGGGAGGCAAAGCGCACAGGGCGGTTTCGTGGTAAGCACCGGGAGGTCGGTGGCGCGAGGCCTCTCTGCAGAAGGCGACACGTGCGGCTCGGGACGAACCCCCACACGCGCGCACCTTGTCCGTGACAAACACGTTGTCGTCCCGCGTGATGAGGTGCCGCATGTAACGCGTGAAGCGCTGCATGGCGTCCGGCTCGCGAGCCTTGACGTCCAGCGCCTCCGCCAGCGTGCCAGTGCCCAGCATGGCCACGAAGTGAAGCAGCGTGAAGGATGGGTCCTGGGGCGGGGGCGGGGAACGGCGCGGGGCCCAGCGTTTTGGCATCAAGATAATGATGAGGAGTAGAAAGGGCACTGGAACCAGTGGCAGAGGCGGTGGCAGTATGAGCAGCCGAACGGTTGTAACAACTGGGCAGACGAGGGGCTCTCCCAAGTCGGGGTGCACAAGGTCAGTACCTCCTAAGCAACCTGCAGACCACATCCCTCAACCCCCCATGCATCCGTGCATAGAATCTGCGTGAGACGCGTGAGCTGCAGCAGCCGTGTCGCTCCCCTCCAAGCCGCATTGTCAGCTGCAGCTCCGTCGCCGCTGAGGCAGCGGCTACAGCCGTCAAGCGAGGCCCGGCCCGACGCAGCGCTTCGCGCAAGAGCCGCCCACTCTCCTCCGCCACCTACCTTCTGCTTTTCCGCGATAAACTCCGGTGAGTACGACAGCCTGTGCACCTGGTCGTGCTCGTCCATCTCCTGCGCCCTCGAGGGGCTAAGGTGCAGCGCCTGCGGAGTCCGTCGGGTATGGTCCGGCGTCTGCCGACTTGAGACCGGCGGTAATACAGTGCCGGGGGGACCCAGCTCCGCCTCGGGCTGCCCGCGGCTCCGTGTGCTGCCGACTTGTCTCAGGCTACCCGCCGGAGGCAGCTCCGGCTCTGTAATGACGGGCGCCGCCGTGACGACCCCAGAGGGCAAGGGACTGGGTATGGAGCCGGGCAGGCAATGCCCCTGGGGCGTCTCCGGGTATATCGTCACCGCCTGATGCTCCGGAATCGGGGCTTCGATGTCCGGTGGGACAGCCGGGGGCGGCCCTCCTGCCGTGGCGGCACCATTTACACTGATCCGGGCCGGCGCAGGGACGGCGACGGCAGCAGGGTCCGAGTCGTCGGCGTCGTGGACTTCGACGCTGCTCGATTGCATAAGTGCCGCTCCTGACCCCGCGGGTGCGACCGTCTCAGCGGGGCCAAGGTCGGGGGAGGGTGGGCCGCTGTCAGACAAGGCCGCCAGCTCCGCCGATGGATGGCCCGTGGGCGTGGGCGCGAGCTGCGCCTCCTCGCGGCTGCCTTGACGAGAGCCTGTGAGGGATTTTTGGTGGGCTTGCTCGCCCCCTTCTGCCCCGCAGGGCTCGTCGCCGAGGGGTGGCTCGAGGGGGCTAGTGGGGGCCACCTCCACGGCGAGCGCGGCGGGCGCCTGTACGCTGTCACCCGGGCTGATGGTCACCACCGAAAGCTCCTGGATGGTTTCCCCCCGCGAGCGCGTGGTCCTTGGCACACCAGGTTCAGGGCCATCGTCCGCGGGCGCTTCTTGACTGCCTGGCGAACAGCCCTGATTTGCTTCCGTGTCCGGGTCCGGGTCATGTACCCCAGCACCCGGCTCTGGTGCGCTCATGGCCCTCCAGCCCTTCGGGCCAGCGACCTACGGGCGAGCCCCGGCATTCTGAGTTTATAATACTTGGATACGAATGTGTTGATTATGTATTGCAAGTACTGAGGTAAAGCCGCAGAGCTGATAGGACGTGTTGAAGTTGTCTTGCGGTCTGTCGCTGTTTAGACTGACGGCAAACAAGAGGAGTAATGCTAAATAAACACGAGCGGTTGCTTGCACGTTGCCTGGAACACATTCTAGTAAGACGAAGCCGTACTTGCCGAGCAGCGAAGTAAGATGCAAGCGACAAGCGACCATCGGGACTTTCATGGATTATACTCATTTATAATGCACGTGCGTAACCTGCTGCTGTTATCCAGTATGCATGACCCCCGGGTCGGGCGGAGGTTCAACGACCACGGACTCTGCAGATTTATCTTTTTTCACGGGCACGGCCGGCGGCCCACACCTGACATGGAGCCCCACGATGAAACCCCAAGATTTCCACAGTACTCGTAAGCGCAAAGGATCCTGGCGGCGTTACCTACGCAACCGTCAAGTGACCGATACCCTCGACGTACGGTGGACGGGCGTGTCTGCCTCCAACAGCCAACAGCCAGCAGACAACAGCTGACTAACAAGCCAAAGACCGAGAGAATGCACGTGTTACGTTTTAACTGTTGTGCCCTGCTTGGCCCCCAGCTACGCTGCACCCCAGCACCTGTCATGCTCCGCCTAGCTGTGCCCAACCGTCCAGCCGGGGGGCGGGGGCTCCCTTGTGTCCATCCGTCCTGTCACCGTGGGCCCCACCTGACAACGTGGGCCTCACCGTAGAAGGTGTTCAAGCGTGCGGGCGGCCGTGTCAGCATCCTGCATTGGCGACCAAGCCGTACTTACCGCAAAGCAAGTGATGAGCGCGACCTATCCGACGACGCTGCGGTCTGTATGCCCGGGCAATGCGCATCCGTTTTCTGCTGGTGATGCCCAGCTCTGCATGAAAGAAAGTTGCAGCAATCAACGACAACTGGCACGGATAGCGCGCGGCGGGCCGGCAGCCCGCGCGGCAAACCCGGGGCCTACGAGGCCCTGCATTGTTCGTGCCGAGTCAAGGAACCGATCAGGACGGGCGTGTCTGCCTCCAAACGCCAACAGCTGGCTGCACAAAGCGTCAAAGTCAAGCAACGGCTGTGCTTGGCCCCGAGATACACTGCACCGATCATACCCCACCCAATCGTCCTCAAGCGAAGCCGTACTTGCCCGGCTGCGACACCCTGGCCCTTTTCCGCACGAGGACCCTTTTGTCAGGGATGCCAGGAACTTGGCGTTATAGGCGTGATCCATCTCTGGTGTAAACACGGGTGTTGATGCGGAACTGCTGCACGCGCCCTCCCGCCCAGCGCCCACCCCGTGCGATGCGTATCCCGTTCACCCGCTGGGCCTCACGCCCATTCCCTGCACGCTCAACCGGTGCTGTTGCAGGCCACCGCCCCACCGTCGATACCCACTGCTGCTGCCCCAGCCGCATCGACCTCAGCAACCCTGCCCCCTTGCGCGAGTCCGCTTATCCTGCGCCATACCGGACGCCATGCTCCGTTTCACCCTCGTGCAGCGCGGGACACGCTGGTCAAGCAATCGGCAGTTGCGTTCGTGCCGCCCAATCCTACGCCTACTCCTTGTATCCCTTGAACTCCGTCCATCCGGTATTCCGAGGTCAGAATGCGAAGCGCGTCACGCTCGGCCCCGCGTCTGTCGTGAGCTCCGCCAACATGCGCACTGAACGTGTGTGGTGCCAGCAGCTGGAGCGCTGGAGCCCGCGCCCCCCGGCAGCTGTTGGTCCCAAGCTCCGGCACCGGGAATATATGGCCCCGCTGACAGAGAACAGTCCGTGGGAGGCCACAAGGAGCCCGCTCGTCCATGGCCCCTCGGTACCTCCGGCTTTGACAGACATGTAGCCTGTAACCTGTAACCTGGAGCCCGCTGCCCCCCCCCCCCGGCTCGCGGCATTCCGTCACTGCCAGCTTCCCCGTGGCGTGCCCTCGCAGCAATGCCGTCCACTACAGGTCAAAGGTATTCGTCAAAGCCGCAGAGGCCATGGGTAGAATTTGAGGACAGGACTAGGAGCGAGCAGCGCCCATTCCCTCGCTCCAGTGTAGTGGGGGCCCGCCTGGGCCGCAGCGCGCCGTTGCTTGGCAGCCCTGCCTGCCGTGCATTCTCTTCTCCCGACGCAATGTACGGCGCTCGGCGTAGCTCTCCCCCTGCTGCCTTGCACTCGGTGCCCTCTGCGGTACCCACGCATAACAGTGGCGTCGTAGGGGCTCCCATCGGCTCCAGGACTCCTTCATCGCGCCGCATTGAAGACATGAGCCGACAAAGAGGATTGGCAGCTGCTAGTGCATCATCTGGCCTCCTGTGGCGCATCAAGTGTTTGGGGTCCAACAGCCCTCCTCGAGGGCAAGCACATACGCGGCCTGGACCCTCTACACGGCAGTCCTGCGCCGTCTTCTCCAGGCAGGGGCCAGCGCTGCGGAGCAGGGCCCCGCCCAGGCGGGAGATCAGCTGCGGTAGGTGGGGTACCGTGAGGTCCAGGATCTCCCTGTGAAAGGCTGAAAGCCAGCCCCGGCCCCGAAGGCCGCCATGGTGGTTGCCTATCCAGCCGCCGGAGGCGCCCGCAAAGGTAAGGTGGGCCCGTGGTCATCAGCGGACGCGACTTTGCTAGCACGGCGCCGGACCCCGGGGATTGCGGTGCGCCTGCTGGAGGCAAGCAAGTGGACAAAGGCGACGGGGCAGGAGGGCTGCTAAGAGACAGGGCCTAGGGGCCGACTAGCGGAGACCGCCACCTCGCCTGCGGAATGAAGCCGGCACCGGCTAGCGGCACTGGTACGTACTTGTGGAGACGTACAACAGGAGCACGTCAGCGCATGGACCATTGATGGTGAAGATGAGTTGTCGCGCAGCTTCGGCCATGCGAGTGCAGGTTACCCTGCGTGCCCTGCATGCAGCGTAGGATAGATCAGAGGCCCCGGCGATGCATCGTTAGTTTATGTTGCCAGGGCAATAATGTTGTGCGTGGGCGTGCACGTACACGCAGGTTCGGGTCTGGGTGCAGGTGTGGACGTGGGCTTACGTTTGTGTGCAAGCTTGCGTGCATGCACCGTGGGCATGCGTGGTGATGAAGTGGCGTACGCGGCCATGGCCAGCAGCAGGCGGCGGCTCTCGATCGCAGAATGAAGTCCGTAGTGCCCAGCACTGCTGCCCGAGCGGCACTTCCATACTTAGGTGTATATTT
>LSYV01000010.1:1451795-1466093 GCA_001584585.1 Gonium pectorale | reverse complement strand
AAAGCAGCCGCGAGGAGGCGCAGCTCGCGCCCACGCCCACGGGCCAGCCATCGGCGGAGCTGGCGGCGTTGTCTGACAGCGGCCCGCCCTCCACCGACCTTAGCCCCGCTGAGACGGTCGCACCCGCGGGGGTCAGGGGCGGCACTCATGCAATCGAGCAGCGTCGAAGTCCACAACGCCGACGACTCGGACCCTACTGCCATCGCCGCTGCCGTCGCCGTCCCTGCGCCGGCCCGGATCAGCGTGAATGGTACTGCCACGGCAGGAGGGCCGCCACCGGCTGTCCCACCAGACGTCGAAGCCCCGATTCCGGAGCATCAGGCGGTGACGATATACCCAGTGACGCCCCAGGGGCATTGCCTGCCCGGCTCCATACCCAATCCCTTGCCCTCTGGGGTCGTCACGGCGGCGCCCGTCATTGTAGAGCCGGAGCTGCCTCCGGCGGGTAGCCTGAGACAAGTCGGCAGCACACGGAGCCGCGGGCAGCCCGAGGCGGAGCTGGGTCCCACCGGCACCGTATTGCCGCCGGTCTCAAGCCGGCAGACGCCGGACCATACCCGACGGACTCCGCAGATGCTGCACCTTAGCCCCTCGAGAGTGCAGGAGATGGACGAGCACGACCAGGTGCACAGGCTGTCGTACTCACCAGAGTTCACAGCGGAGAAGCAAAAGGTAAAAGGCTGAGGGCGGAAATGCCTTTTGTGTGGGGGCGCTGCGTCGGGCCGGGGCTACAAGCGACGGCTGTAGCCGTTGCCTCAGCGGCGACGGAGCTGCAGCTGACAATTAGGCTTGGCGGGGAGCGACGTGGCTGCTTGCCGACGGGGCAGACGCTGTGTCCCGCCCAGTAAAACTACGGATGCATGGCGGGCTTGCTTTGGGTTAGTGGATGGAGCATGGACCCCGGTGGCGGACAAAGGCATTGAGAGCTGGGTGGTCACCAGGGGTTGGCGCTCGGCGACGGTTCTGGGTAACTTATGGTGTCGTACGTTGACACGCAACCTACCCCACCCTCCGATCGTTCCGCTGCTCATCCTGCCGCCCGCTCTGCCGCTCGTCCCCGGGCCCTTTCTACTCCTCACCATCATCCTGATGCCAAAACGCTGGGCCCCGCCCCGTTCCCCGGCCCCGCCCCAGGACCCCTCCTTCACGCTGCTACACTTCGTGGCCATGCTGGGCACCGGCACGCTGGCGGAGGCGCTAGACGTCAAGGCTCGCGAGCCGGACGCCATGCAGCGCTTCACGCGCTACATGCGGCACCTCATCACGCGGGACGACAACGTGTTTGTCACGGACAAGGTGCGCGCGTGTGGGGGTTCGTCCGGAAACGCACGTGTCGCCTTATGCAGGGAGGTCTGGCGCCACCGACCTCCCGGTGCTTGGCACGAGCCGCTGTGTGCGCTTTGCCTTCCACGCCTGCGCCCTACAATCCCTGGGGCCCAGGCCTTGCGCGGCCCAGTACTGCCGGCCCTTTGCGGGGTCCGTAACTAACGCCGCGTGGCCCTGGATGTGCCTGCGCCGCCTGGCATGGGCACTTTGGCCACCCGTGCTACATGGCCCGTGTTCCACCACTGCCTCTGGAGACGCGCGCCAGCGTGTCGCCGCTGGTGCATGTCCCGCCACAGCTTCATGTACCCCCTCCTCAAGCCCCCTCGCCCCTCCCTCCCACAGTACGGGTGCACTCCGCTGCAGCTGGCGGCGGCCCTCGGCAACAAGATCATGGTGGCCGCGCTGCTGGAGCCGTACGGGCCCCCCGCGTCGTCCAGCTTCAAGGGGCTGGAGCGTTGCAGCGGGGAGTACGGGGAGTTCCACAAGTACATCAACCACCAGGACGGGCAGGTGAGGGCCCTAGGGGCGCCGCACAGGGAAATGGGGAGGACGGGTGGGGAGCACGTGCAGAGAGCAAGTTAAAGTTGGGCTAGAGGACAGAGATCCATCACCTGAACCCACAGGAGTTCCAACAGGATTGACAGGTATGACTAGTTACAGATGTATAGATATGACGAGGCCATGACGAAGGCTGCCGGCACCATCCAGTCAGGTACAGGCAATAACGCATGATTGTTAGCAATGCGGCAAAGGTCCATTGCCGGCACGGACTGAAGCTGCGAGCACGCAGTGGCGGGACAGAATGGGCGGTGCAAGGGTGCGGCAACGGTCCCTTTGGCGAGCGAGGCAAGGAAACCATGGGCGCCGGAGGAAGTGTACGGCTGGGTTGGGGCTTTTCCTGCAGACGTAGTACAGTTTGGTCTAGACGGAGCGAATCTGCACAGTACGACAACGCCATGGACTTCGTTGATTGGCCGTGTTCCATCCTCCAGTTCAGAGCCCCAACCCTTAAATTCATCCTAACGGTCCTACTCAGACGCGCATTTACTTCCCCTCCACAAAGGTCCGCTTCAGTGCGCTGCACGGCGCCGTCAGCCACGGGGAGGCGGAGGTGGTCATTCAATTGCTGCGCAACGGGGCCGAACCGCAGGTCATGGACGTCAACCGGAAGACCGCCTTCAGGGTGCGGAGGGGGACGGGGTTAAAAACCAGAATGCCTTGTGGGAGGGGCAAGGGGATCTTGTGACAGGCGCCGGGCAAAATGGCGAGAGGTGGATGTGGGTACTCGAACTTGGGACTCCCTCTGGCGCGTTTCGCCACCTCTGGCGCTCTGGGAGTCCTCAGCTAGGGTTGCGTCCCGCTGCAGCCGCATTCTGCTAGCCTGACCCTATCCTGGGCTAGCCGCATCCTGTCGCCTGACCATGTCCTTGCCCCTTGCATTCGCCACGCGTTCGCCGACCCATGCCTCCCCTCCAGGTGGCCCCGTCGCTGGCATCGCTCCAGGACCTGCTGTGGCAGATTCTCCAGAACGACGAGGGCATTGAGGTAGGTGGGCGGAGCTGTGCGGCACAGCGTTTGCCTGAGGACTGCGCTCACGCACCGGGACGCCTATGACGTCTTCTCTGAGTCGGTGTTCGGAACCTATGCGCACTGCTTTGCTGGACTTGCCGACGAGCCCCGCCCCTCCCTCGCTTCCTCCGCAGATGTTAATTGTCGTGGAGCTGATGGCCGAGGTGCTGGAGCAGCAAAGCTGGCAGGCGGCGAAAGCGGCCCAGGCAGAGTCGGCGGCGCCGTCTGGCGCGTCAGCCCCGCCGGCCTCGGCGCCATCCGCAGCGTCTCACTCGTCGCACACTTCCAGGGCGGGGCCAGCGGCCGACCTGCCGGCAGCACCCGCCACGCCATTGGTGACCGGGGCGGGGCCGCCGGTGGCCGTGCCGAGCGCCGTGCTGGGCGGCTTCGGCGGACGCAACGGCTGGGCGGCCAAGGTGGTAGCCCAGCTGCGTAAGACACCGGACCTGCCGACTGACGCCGAGCGGGTATGGCGCGGACGGTCTCGTGTTGGTCGTGGCACAAACACTCACAGGCTGTGGTCTCTCATGGCCCCTGGCATGTGCGCGCTGGACTCCATCACTGCAAGCCTGTTGCAAGCCGATTGCAGACTGTGAGTGGGTCCCTCTTGCCTTACCTCTTGGCCCGACACGCGTGCCAACATCCCTCGCCAACATGTCTCTGCCTGCAGCGCTTGGGCGGGGTCGCGTCCGCTGTGTTGGGGCGGCAGATCGCTGACGTGGGAGTCACAATCCGCCGCTTTTTTCGCAAGCTGTACAAGGCGGTGAGAAGCATTGTACCTGCAGGAAGGACTTGGCGGACCCGCGCTGGATGTGGTGGGGCAAGGGCAGAAGCTGAGGGGCCCGGCCTTGGGTCGCGTGAGGCTTGGGTCTACGCAATGGCCCCCAACTGCGCTTATTGACGGTGATCCGGGTATGGGTCTCCCCGCGGGCCGCACCTGCTCCCTCTCGTGTCCCTTACCCTCCCCACTCCTTTTTCTTCAACTCCCCACTGCAATGGTCACCCCCTCTGCTTCGTGCGTGCGTCCCCGCGCACCCCCCCACACGCGCTGCTATCGCCCAGTCCGTTGTTTCCTCATACCATTTCTCCTTCATCAACCACCCTACACACACATGCATACACAGCGGTGCTACTTGGACATGTCTCGCTACCTGGAGGCGGCGGTGCGCACCAATCACTTCAAGCTGACGGAGATGATGATCGACCTTCTGTGCGACGAGTGCCCCGCCGTGCTGCGGGAGCCCGAGTTCCAGGGCACGCTGGATCCACTGGTGTCGTCCTTCCCACCGCTCTTCCATCGCTTGCTCTTCAAGCTGCAGGTGGGAGCCCCCGGAGGCGCCGGCTCGCTAACATGAAGCCACTGGTGTCGTCCTTTCCTGACTTATTCTTGCGCTTGCTCGCCAAGCTGCAGGTGGGGGCTCCCGGAGGCGCCAGTGTTACGATACGGCGTGCTGTCCGTGGCTGCGTTGTGTAATGCTACATTAAAACATGTGTACCATTGTTGTCGAGCTGTAACGCGCCCAGGATTGCATAACAGGCACTGCACACGCATGTCCTTGTCTTCTCCGGCTCCTTGCTTGACGTGGGTCGCGCCACACGCAGGTCATGGGCGACGAGCACGTCGAGGGCTTTATCACTCACCTGCGGCCTGAATATCTCGTCGGCAAGGCGACCGGTGCCCTCGGGGCTGCCTCTGGGCGTGCCCAGCCGCAAATTTACCTCGAATTATTTCATTCGCTTCTAACTGTGGGTCTGAGAGGAGTTTACGGCCACATGCGGGCGGTTAGGCGGGGACTTCGAAGGCCATACAGGATGCGTTCGGGTGGAAGAATGTGTGCCGGTGTCGCATGCATAGCATCGGGCTTTGGGGCGCCCGTCTCGTCCAAAAACTGCTTTGTGGGGCATGAGATCGGGGCAGTTTTGAGGTAGAGTTGGGCATTTGCCCCTTTCGGTCATGTTACTGCACACAGATGCCGTACCACATTATCAAGGTGTTCATCGAGCAGTCGGACGTGTCGCTGCTCAACGACATGGCGCTGTTCCCCATCTTCCGTCACTTAATGGACTTGATCAGTACAAGGGACACCACAAAGGTGCGACGCGGCGAGCGAGTGGGCGGGGGCGAAGGCAAGATGCCGCGTCCTTTGTTGTCATAGACGGTAGGGGGTACACCCACCCCAAGAGCGGTCTGAAAAGAGCAGTCCTTCCTGGCGCCTTGCACCTGCAGCTAGCATCTGCAGAGACTGTGCATGCCGTCGTGTTTGGTATTCTGCTGCCGTGATGCGCTAGGGTTAGGGCGGGGTCTCGGTGGATTCCTTCCCGGGAGGGCTGGTGGTCGCTCCTTCGTCTTCGCCCTTGCCTCTCCCACCCATAACTGCTTGCTTCAGGCGTTTGACGCGTCAGCCAGCAGTCGGAAACTCCTCGTCCAGCTGCTGCGGCAGGGGTCCGGCCAGCCCCTGTCTCCGGCAGCGCCGGGCTCAGGGACGGCAGCCCTGGAGCCCGTGCCCGAGCTGACCAGCTCAGTAGCTGCTCCCGCCACGCCGCCTCCGCCAATCGTCGCGTGGCCGTCGCTTGGCAGACGGTGAGCCGCCCTGCCTTTTGTGTTGGCGAATGCTGTACGACCGAAAGTGGACGGGCTTGAGCCGCTTGACCATATCTGGCCCGAGCTGCCACGCTCGTGCAACGTTATGGGTGCCGCGTGTTGCCTACATCCCACAGAAACCGGATACTCCCTTATTTGCTTGTGCGAGGCGTGTGGCCCCTTTCGCTTGGCGGTACTGGCAGTCACGGGGCCCTAGACACACATCGCGTATCCCCTGACACCGTCATGCAGGGCGGCGATCGAGAAGGGAAACAGCAAGGCGGCCGTCGCCAAGCAGCCGAGTGATGGACCCGCCATCGTGGGGCCGGGGAAGGGCGGCCTTGGCTGCGGCGGCTGCAGCACATCCTCCAGCTCCGGCTCTGGTTCAGTGCTGAATTCGGTCTCCCGCGGTACGGGTGTCGTAATTCCCGGGGTCGATCAACGCAGCCTCCGCAGCAAATGCCAGCTGTTGTCAACAGATAGGAGAGTGGGCACCAGCAGCGTCAATGGCAGCGGCGGCAGCGGGAGCGGCTCCCAGCAGCGGGAGCTGCTGACGGTGCGGACGCTGTGCATTGAGAAAGTCGTGTGGGCAGCCCTTAAAGGAGGGAAGCGCGACAACGTGGAGGCGGTGGTGGAGAGCATCGTGGGCTGGGTCGACACCAACAGCAGGGAGCGCACGGTGCGTGACTGCTGCTGGATGGAGTTGGAGAGTGCTTCGATGTGTCGTACAGCTTTCGCGAGTAAGCTACGTTCTTTGAACCTAGCCAAAACTGCCAACACGCCAACAACAGGGTACCAGCAAGCAAGCAGTCTCGATGCTTGGGCCAATGCAGGCACCCCGCAGGCCGCTCCTACCATGCATGCTACCGTTTCCGAGTTTCATTGGCTTGTGTGCCTTGCACGGATGCGTCATTGCCTTGATATGGGCCTTCAGCTCCTCTTCCGTTTTCGAACGCCACGCCACATGTCTTCTACACCACAACCCAGTCAAGATAACCCACCCTGCCGCTTCCCTGTTTCAGTCCTTCCGTCTTTCTCCCCAGGTTCAGTCTTCTCTGGCCCTTCTGTTTACTCCGCACTTGCCCTGGCTGTTGCCTCTTCGTCCAGGCTGTGTTCATCACGGGCATCACACCGGACCTGATCAAGGAGCTGGCTATATGCTTCCCTACCGAGTGCGCCACACTGCTCAACGTGGTAGGTCGCTTGCTCGCGACCCAGGGCAGGCCTGCATGCCCGGAGCGGCGTAGATGCGCAGTCAAGACGCCTGCATGCAGATTCATACAATGGCATATTTGCAAGCTGCGCTGACGCCAACTAGTGCGTACATACTGTGGTCGCCACTGAGCTGCTCGTCTGGCTCATCTAGCTCCTTGCCCCACGCCCGTGCGTCCGCAACAACCCGTCCGCAGGTGAGCCGCGATGTGCTCGAGCTGAAAGACATGCTGCAGGTGCCGTCCAACCTGCTGGAGGGTAAGAGCCACTGGGTCAAGTGCAGCCATGTGCGCAAACACTATGTCTGGCGCCAGACAGAGCTGCAGAAGCTCAAAGAGATCCAGGTGGGCGTGCGGTGGCTGCTATACAGCTAAGGCTGCTGGGGTAGGGAATCATGTGGGCGTGCATTGGCGCTCCGCTATTCCGGGAATAGCGCCTTTTTTAGGCAAGTTGTACTACCGGCGTGTCAGTGAAGGGCCATGTTTGTCTCGCATACCTTGCCTAGGCAAGAGGTGCCGGAGGGTATGCTCCAGGATCCATCCGATTGCTGGAGACCAGCACATCATCGCTTGGGGGGAAGCTTTAGCAGCGTGCGGGACGGTTTGCACTTCGCTCCTGACCCTGCCCAACGATGAACGCAGGGCTACGACGAGGCGGTGATCGACGCGCTGGTGGAATACGGCGTGCGGCTAGAGTACGTGGAGAAGGCGACGGTGGAGCAGGGCGCCACGCCCGCCCTCTTTGCGGCGCTCATACAGGAGGGCTTCACGGGGGCGGAGCTGGTGGCGCTCATCAGCAACAACTACCGGCTTGACGCGATCCAGATGCACCTTGAGGAATGCGCGCAGGTGCGACATCGTACCGTGGGGTTCCACAAAGCGAAATCTCTTACAGCAGTACACCAGATTGATTGAGAGCCAAAGATGACTTGTTGAAGCATTACCAACATGCATTTGTGCAAGCACATGCTGGCTGGAAGATCTTGGGGGCACACAACGGAGACTCCTGCTGTCCGCCATGCCCGTGTCCCTGCCCTTAACTGTACGCGTGCAGCCGCCACCCGAAGGCGTTCCCGCCGACTTTGCGGAGAAGCTGGAGGTGCCGATGTCGATGCTGCTGCGGGACATGCTGAAACAGCACCTCAGCCCGCGCATCGTCGACGTCATCCTGGAGGAAGGTGAGCCGTGTCACACTGCGTGGATGGGGTGCAGCATGGACCTTCCGCCGACGCTAGCCAAAGTTGCCCCCTTCCCGATGCTGCCAAGCACTGCCGGAGCCCCGCACCGTATGTTACCGCTGCAGTAGTCGATTGCGCTGGGCGACGGTGCCCATGCTTTGCGCCTCCCCTGCCGTAGGCCCCATGTTCGAGACCACCAAGTACAACAACTTCCGACCGGGTCGGCCCCTGCTCAAGATGTACCCCGCGCCCCTCTTCACCGACGGGTATACACACCATTTCGTGCAGGTGGGTGAGCGCGTGGGCGAGTGCGTGGGCGAGTGCGTGGACGGGGGTGTGAGCAAGCGGACTGGCGGGCAGTTTGGACCTTTTCTGCCTTAACTAATGACTGATTTGCCCGACATCATCCGCACATGCCGTCTCGTGCTCTCATCCTGCGGGCAGTCCGCGCGGCTGTTGCCACCTGGCCATGACCCGTGCATCTACCTACCAAGTAGACTTGGCTACGGAGCCGGATGGCTATTTGAGACGTCATGAGGCCTATGCCGTGTGCGCTTCCGTCTCATTCGCAGCTCCTCTTGATTAACTGGCGGCGTGGCGTCAAGGACAACCGGGATCCCACCAAGTGGAGCATTGCGCCCTGGCACAAGGACTTCATCGACACGGTGTGGGAGCGGAATGACCCCCTCTTCACAAAGCTCAAGTCTGCGTTTGACAACAAGCTAACGGACACACAGGTGGGCGATTCCGGTGCAGTGTCTATCGACAGAGGGTCAGGTGGATGCAGAAGCGCCCGAACCCGCATGGCTGCTGGGCGGCCCAAAGGCAGCACTTACCTGTAAGGTGGTCGCGTGGGTTTATGCAAGGTGGGGCTGCCTAGGAAGCCACCGGAAGTGGCGAACGGACTTGCGATAGGCGGGAAACTGGGCGCAATATCCCCCGCAATATGCCCCGGTTGAGGGCTGACAAGGGAGCGTGCGTGAAGGGGGGTGAGCGGGATCCCAACGTTGGCAGTCAATGGGCTTACATGCAGGACGGGGCCGCTGGTTTCGCATTCTGGCGGACCCTGATATGCGGCAGAGAACTGGATATCGCCCACTACTCTCTTCTGTGCTCGCTCTGCCCTGGCTGGCCCTTGCCTGTTTTACACATATCCTCCGGCACAGGGCGGCGTGTCGCTTCGTGTTGCCTGGGTGTAAGCACCTCCTGCCCGCGCGCGTGGCTGTGTTTTGGGTCCACAGCTGTACATCCAGGGCGACGGCTCGCCAGAGGTGGGCGAGCACGAATCGGCGGACAACATGCGCAAGAAGCGCGATCGCAGGGAGCGCGAGCAGGAGTGGGCCGACCGGGGCCACATCCTGGACATGCTGCTGAGGTGCGGCCCGTTGGTCCTTCCCAGAATACCTTAGTGTTAGGCGTTGTTGATGGGTTGCTGTCCATCCGGCAGCGCTTCCCGAAAAGGCGTTCCAAGTACGGTACTTGCCCTGGCTCCGCCCCACGGCGCCTTGTCGGCCCCGTCGCCCCGTCCCGCAGGATCTTCGTGAGCAACTCGCTGCTGATCCATCGCTGGTCGATCTTCCTCATGGCGCGGCTATGCCTGTGGCTGCTGGCGGTGTGGCGCACGCGGGCGCTGCCCTGGATCGAGTCGCTCATGCGGCGGCAGCTGGAAGTGCGGCAGCGGGGGCGGCGGATACGCTCCGGAACCGTGGATGCGGCGGTGCTGGTAAGGGTCGCGGACGCGCGGGAGGGTTGCACCGTGCATGTACGGGCAGGGCCAGGGAGTGTGCGGGGCGAGACTTGAGTGGCGGACTGGGGAGTATAAGGCACGCAATGCCGCTCCGCGCGCGCTATTACTGCTGTTATGGGTCGGCTGTCACATGGTGCGGATTGCTGCAGAGCTTCCTCGCAGCCCGCGTGTGGTCGCTCCTATGACCTGGTGAGGTTGCGCCCGCTGTCCCGTTTGCCGCGCGAGCACACACGAGGATTCACTCCATTCCATTCCGGCAGGCACTGCCCATCCTCAACTTCGTGGACCCAGGCGAAGGCGACATCCTCACGGCGCTCGCGGACGCGGACGCACCGCCCTCCTGGTTTCACTACGCCATTGTCCGTGCCCTCTACAGCCTCCACTGGGGTAGGCTAGTCCTCGATTTGCCGTAGGCGCGCCTATAGCCTGTGCGGGTGCAAGTACGGGCTGGAGGTGTGGGCGTGAGGTCGTATAGCGACTGAGCTTCAATTTTCAGGATCGCACAATTGCAGGGCATTGTCGCGTGCACCACCCTGATCATCATGCAATGGAGGCTTGGCGATCTCAATGCTTCACGGTCGCCTGTCCCTCCACTTACCCCGCTGCCACCTCCTCCTCCCCCGCCGCTCCTACGCAGGCCAGTTTGGGCGTGTGCTGACGTACCTGGACGCGGCGGCCTACGTGCAGTTCGCTGCGGCCTTTCTGGCCTTCTTCACGTGTGTGCTCGAGTACCGCGAGCACACGGTGTCAGAGCCGGGCGACGACGGCGAGCGGCTGACGCCGCTGCGGGCGCTACCGCCCATTGAGGTGACGCTGTGCATCTCGGTGGTGCTCAGCGCCAGCATGCTCGTAGAGCGGGTGGGTGGTCTGCTTTTAGGGGGCCCGGGTGTGGAGCTGGATGCGGGGCCGGGCACGGAGAGGGGATTAGGTGTGGGGCCCCGCGGCTCACCGCCCTTGGTTGTTGATTAGGATTTGCGCGCGCGGTATATGGGGCCTTCTGTGTATGACATACTACGCCGTGGCTGCCGTTGCGGCGGCGGCATTTGCCGTCGAGGTCACATGTATGGTGGGCCTTGGGACCACTGAGTGGCGTCATTTCATCCCAATGCATCATGGGGCAGACTGGGTAGCGCCTGCCTCGTCTGATGCTGCGCTGCCTAGTGCTTGAACCAGAGAGAGGCTGATCTGTGGGCCTTCAATCCCCTTCCAAGTGTTAACTTCTGGCGTGCAGCGGGCCTTCCTTGTGCGTTTGCTTCAGTTGGCCTAAGAGAGCGTGTGGTCCGAGCATGTGATCTCGGCGACCGTGAGCCGCGCCTACACACCGCCCAGCGGGGTTTCCTCGTTCCCGTCACGTGCATAACCCTTCCTGGCCTTCTGCCCCCGCCGTGTGCACACAGGCGCTCGAGTGGAACGTCTACACCCCGCCCAGCTGGGTCACCTTCGGCCGGCAGCTGGAGCTGGCCTGCCACAGCATGGTGTGGCTGGTGGCAATCATCGTGTGGTGCGACCGCGCGGGAGCGCTGGTGCCGGCCCTCAGCGGCCTGGCCATGCTGCTGTTCGTGCTGCGCCTGACGCTGTTCGCGCTGGTAAATGATAAGCTCTCGACGGCCGTGCTGGCGCTGCTGGAGATCCTGTCAGATTCCAGGTGGGTACGAGGCCGGCAGCGTGAGAATGATCTATCGCCTTGGGTACAAGCCAGCATGTTTGGTTATGGAAACGAGGCTGGCGGGCGGTGGTGTGCACAGTAGCATCCTTGAATTAAGCACGCTCTCAACGACCTGGTGCCATGGAGCATGGCGAGCAGGGCTTGCTCGCGATCTATGGTCGCCTTGCCACGGGAGGGATGCGCGGGAGCCCGCATGTGCATGCAAAGCCCTCCCCAATCAACGCATCATCGCCCAACGCGCGCAGGTATTTTTTCCTGCTCATCGCGACCGTGTACGGCGGCTTTGTGCTGGCGGCCGCGGGGCTGCGCAGCCCCGACATGCAGGACCCCACCGCGTACTCGACGGCGCTCTTCACGGTGCTGCTGGGCGACTTTCAGAGCAGCCAGCTCTCTGACGAGCGAACCGTGTGGTGAGCAGCCCTGACGCCGCGGCGCTCGTGTTGCCGGGTGCACGCCGGGGATGCCATTGAGCTGCGGCCTGCCTAGGGTCTTTTGCTGTGTGGAACTGGGAATGGTTGCTAAACAAGGTGTGCATGCTCCATGCCCCTACCTTACATATGAACCGCTGCACCCGCATCCTCCTTCCCACCCCCCGCCCCAGGCGCTACCCGGGCTTCTCAACCGTCCTGCTGTCCGTTTACGCGGTGCTGATGCTGATCTTATTTTTAAACCTGCTCATCGCAACCATGAACGACACGTACGACAGGGTCAGAGAGTTCCGGGAGGTCGAGGTGAGGGGCTGTGAGGGGAGGGGCGCGCTGGCGCGAGCCGCAGGCCACCTATCCAGCTATGCAGACAGCCAGCGGGCCAACACAACGGCGCTAGAATGGCTTCTGCCAGAGGAGCATCGATTTCCAGAGGATCCGGTAACTGTGGAATGTACACCATTCCATGCTAATAACCTGATGCTTCCACGGGGGCCGTGCTCCCTCCCTGCACGGTGTGCTGCATCGAACAGGTCATGCGACTGCGCACGCACATGATGGTGTTTGTGAAGACGTTCATGCTGCGGAATGCAAAAGGACTGGTATGTTGCGCGCGCCGAGAGAAGGAGAGATACCGGACTGGTGTGCGGCCGGGGCCACGGCGCCACGCACCACAGCACTATTCCCGCGCGCCATAGCATGCATGGCGTTGGGGTCGTTCTTTCCTTTCGTATTAGGTACACATGACTGTCTGTGCGGCATGCTGTATGGGAATAGCTGTTTAGCGTTTGCCCACATGGCTACACTCACCCCCGCCGCCCGCAGGCGCTCCCCTCTCTCAACGGCGACGTGCTGCACCTGCTGCTGCAGCCAGAGGAATTGAAATCCGGGCGGTGGGCGTCGCGGAGCGGCCCAGACCCCAGCGAGTTCAGGGCCTGGGAGGGCCGGATCTCGTACATGCGCAACTCGATCGTGCGCGAGCTGGAGGGCGTAGTACGCGACATTTCCGACAAGGCAACCGAGCGCCTCGAGACGCGAACGCTGACGGCGCTGAGGGGCCTTGAGGCACGGCTCAAGGAACTTGAGGCGCGGATACCACCCCTGCGGACCTCCTAGCGGCAGGGACGGTTGGTGCTGCACTCCTCCAGCCGGCCAGCGAGAGCCTCCCCGCCCTGGCATTCACTGTTCCACTGGCGGCGCCCGGGTAGCGCCCATGCGGACCCCACACAACGCCGGTCCGGCCCAGCACGCTCCGCCGGCCAAGCCCAGCGCTGCCGCGTCCGATTAGGACTGGTGGCAGAGCTGCGGACGGGTTAAGGGGCTGACTGCAGTACAATCACATCCGGCACAACCCTTCGTACATGGGCTACATTGTGGTAATGGCTGAATGGCTTGCCCTGATCGCAGTCTGCCACGCTTTGACTCTGCGTAGAATGCATGCTGTACCGCGTCTGGCTGGTGGCAGCCACGTCGCACAAAGTACCGGTAATCAGCGCAAGGGGGGAGTGCCCCCTTCCCTTGCGAGAGATCAAACGGTGATGCATGAGCGTGAGGCAACGTGCTGCTGAGTTGCACGAATACCCGACAGGGGATCCGTTCGCAGAGAACAGTGCAACAATACAGCAGCACTGTGATACGTTTGTGCCTGAACCCGGACGAGACGGTGGGTTTCGCTTAAAACCGTGTAGTTTGGCGTTTTAGGCCGTGCAGCATGCTATTGCTGAAAGGGCAAAGTGCTCATGTTGACATGCAGTTTTGCTATCAGTGGAGGCGGTGTGCTTACAGATCACTGTGGATTTGGGCGCACTGGGGCCTGCTGATAGACCTCAGACGGGGCTTTTGCTTCGACGCACGAAACGTGCCTGTCTTACTTTCGGTGGGACAAGGTGCGTTGGTTGGTTTCACGGAGGGGCCCAGCGGCGATGCCCTCCCCCCCGGTGAAGGGGTGCATGCCTGACATCCGTTGGGCCATGGACGGAATGCGAGTCGGAAGGAAGAAGAGGGTGGACGGCTAATATTGTCGAGTCTGCTCTGACGTCACCGCGTAGTACCTGCATTTACTTATCAAACGTGAAACAATGATATCAGTGTACGAACGTACAAAGAGTGATCCTTGGCCGTAACTCTACGGTTTCCTTGCGGAGGCCTATGGAAACCGGGGTTTCCCACGCTCCACGGGAGTGCACCCACACGGGTGTACAGCTGGCATGTCTTGAGGTGTGGAGTCGGTGTAGGCGATTCTCGCCGATTACAACGTAGCTATGGAGGTGCTTGTTCCGAGGTTCTAGTGGCTTGGAAAGGCTCGGTCTCAGGCCTCGGGATAACACCGCCCAGGCGCCCCCCCCCCTGCGGTGAATATGAACGCTTTCCATGTCAACATGCCCCTGACCGCTGCCGGCCACATCGCCTCCTGGCTCCGTGTTTTCTTTCGTCATTCCAGGTCTGTATGCAGCCGGGTGGTCGGGCTGGGCGCACAACGGTCTAGTAACCGCTGAGCGCCGTCGGACCGGTGACCGCGACAACAACAACACCGCAGCTCAACCTGGACAAGTAACGGTTCACCAGGTGAAGTTCGACAAACCGGGTAAGCTGGTT
>LSYV01000010.1:1438933-1451775 GCA_001584585.1 Gonium pectorale | reverse complement strand
TCACATGTCTTGCTCTGTATCCGCCCGCCCTATTGGAAACGTCACGCCTTCGGGCGTGTATGGCCGTAGAGACGGGCTCCCTCTTTCTGTGCAGGTTTCTCTCTTTTTTCCCGGCCTGCCATACCTGCCAACGGGAAACAACTGCGAGGAGAGTACGGGCAGCAAGGCAGCACCAGCACTGCACCAGCAAACTAACCAAGTAATGAAACAATGGGCAAGTGCTTAACCCAAACAAGGGCCCCGTGGCATAATATCAGCAACATAATATGGAAACATTGCACACGGGCCGTGCACAATAGAGGCCCGCCACTCAACATGTTCAACCAAGACTGTAGATTCACAAACGCTTCGCCATCCCGGAGCCAGTCCCGACCACGAGCGGCGGAAATCACTTACGAGCCGACAGGCCCACAGCTACATACCAAGCAATCATCTGAACAAGGAGGGAATAGGGCTGGAGGGCCTGCCGCCTCTCGCGTACGATGGTTCAGGCGCTCAGCGCCAGCCCAAGCATAGGAGACACGAGGACAAGCACTTTCAGCGCCGCAGATAGAGCTGATGCAGGAACAGCCTGGTTATCTTCCATTTTAGGGATTCGTCAGGCCGCACGTTTCCCCTTCCTTCGGAGGCCACGCAATTCGTTTGGCTGGGGACGATTTCGCCCCCACGGGACCGTGCCGTTTTCGTAAACGTTTTAATCGTTTTAATAATTGTTTTGGATAAGGATTACAGGCAAGGGCCATGTTTGTACGGCACTTGCCTGCAATCCTTATCCACTTCCGAAACCGCTAACCGTACGTTGGGAAGCCAGTGTTAAGTCCAAATAAACACAAGACACGCGCTACCTGCAGCTACCAGGTGCGCCTTGTGGTTCATCCTTATGTCCGGGAATGCCATGGCATGAGTCAGTCCGCACAACGACAACTCGCACCACAGAAACAGGGCATGCTCGATAGGCATGTCGCACAGCACGCGTTCTGCATATCACGCGTTCTGGCGTGACAGAGGGGTGCTGCCAGTGGTGCAAAAGGAAAACCGAATCATCACACACATAAGCACCTGATACTTCACCGCCCATCATGAGCACCACGATACCGATATAAACGATTCGGAACTGAACACCCAGGCACACATCCAAGTAGGGGCCTTGTGAGATGTTGCCGCGGCCGTCCATGATTGGCGGCAGATGGGATCAGACCCGTACGTTTTGGGCTGTTCATGGACCCTGGAATTCGTGTGGCTGACGACGATACGTTGCCTACTTAAACCTCAAAATTCTCAAGTCCGGATCAATTTTGCCATATCATTTTTCGTAAATCAAGTCCACAAGAAGGGGTTCTTCGGAAAAAACGGTAGATAACCAGCAGGAATGACGTGCCCAGCCCCGGATTATGAATGTTCCGGTTGCAGGAAACTCCCCGTCTTATGGTCTTGTGACAGCGCCTGGTGGCCTGAGTCTCGCGTGAGTAACCGCGTAAGGCATCAGCAAAATAAAGATTGTCCGTATCTTAGTAAGGACCGCCGCCGGGCTTCACGCTGCCACAGACCCGTGGGTCATTACAAGCGATGTCCGGTCGGCGGGTGTGGCGCAGCGCGGGACGAGCCTACCGGGCTACCCGACAACTGTAGTATGGTGTTACGGGAGGTTCAGGAAAGCTGGGGTGGACGGGAGGGGGGAGGGGACGACACACGGCGGTGCATGTACGGGTACGGTACAGGCCTGCGAAGACATTAGACCGCGTGCCGAAACTGCCTGCGCCTGCCCCGGCTGGTGCCGCTGGAGCTATTGGTGGTGGTGTTGCGGTGCTGCTGCTTGCAGCGGCTGCAAGCGGTGAGCGGGCGGCAGCAAGAAAAGAGAGAACCAGAAACGCGGGAAGGTAACCTCTACGGACATACACACCCCGAGGGTGTGATGTTTCCAGCGGGGCGCCGACTACAGGGCATGGCGGGCGAGGTATACGAGCAGACGGGCAGCAGGCTGCAGCTCCTTATCCACGCCCTGCCTCATCCCCTGCCTTACGAAGGCGCTCACCATGTACTGCCAAAGGAGCTTCGGGTGGAGAGGTGTCATCCTCCACCTCGCGGCGCGAGCGGACGCGCCTGCCTGCGGGACCAGGAACTAGCGGGGAGTCTGCGCCAGCGGTGCACTGGAGGCGAGCAGGCCGGGCGAAACGCGGCGGCGATGCGCCCCCTATGATGCGTTTCACCACCCCATACTCGTTGCGCACAGCCTCAACATGCCCTTATACAGGTTGGGTGCCCCTTGCTCGAGCTCACCCGCCGCAGCTGGCGTCATGCCCGAAGGACCTGCCGCGCCTGCATGTATGGTACGGTGAAGTACAGCTGCACACACCACGGCACAGCCGTCAAGGTCTTGCGCGGAGGAGGCGCGCCTGGCCGCATGCGTGCCAGCTCGCGGGCGTCCCCAATTCAAGCTGTAGTGCTTGTGCGGCTGTGCGCGCAGTACGGGGGTAATGGGCAGTCATTTCCGCTGACTGCGGCGTGAATGACGGCTTGGGTGCTAGGGGCGCATCCCAAACCGTCGCAAGGCCCCCGGGCCTAAACCCATTGTTAGCGCAGTCGGCATGTATACGAAAGCCGGAGCGCGCTTGTTACCGCCGCGCGCATCGCCACCGTGACCCTCGGGTCGATCGGTCGGATCGGACAGGCGTCGTGCTATACGGTTGGATGCCCTGGAGCGCAGATTTGCCGTAAGACGTTCTCACACACGCAGTTAGAGACAGAGGCACTCCGGAACAAACGAATGACCAGTGCCGGGAGTCACCGCTGCCGGCGGACCGGGGTCACGAGGGTCACGCGATCGGGCGCCGGCGCAGCGAGAATTGGGTTTAGTAATAGAAGGGAGGTTGCAGGCTTTCCCAATCTAGCACGAGCGAAGCAGGGCTCAGCGCACCAAACATGGGGCGGGGCAAAGTGAGCAGCGCGATGTCACTGCCGTAAAGTGCCACCAAACTACTGTCGTTCTGCCGCCAAGTTTCTCGCATCACGTCCGCCAGGCCGCGGCGGCGTCTGAGCACCCATCCGAGTACCGCATACCAACACCTCTGGCCGCCCGGAAATGGCGGCACGCTGGCCTCCGCCCAGGCTCCCGCACACAAACCAACACCCGCGCCCACCGCCCAGGCGCCGCCCTCCCCTCCCCCTCCCCCTCCTCCACCCCGCCAGCGCCCAGCCTGCCCAACTAAAACCGCGCACAGCATCCCATCAGGCCAACCGCCACAACCACCACCACCACAACCACCACAACCACCACCACAACCACCACCACACCGACCACCACCACCACCACCACCACTACCACAACCACCGGCAACAGGAAGGTCGCCGACCTCCCCGCAACTCGCAAAACCGCGCGGTTCGCGGCCCACGGGTCGGCGCGTCGCCCGCTGGGGCCCCTTCCCCTCCCTCCTCACAGAGGCCCTCCCGCCGATGGGGTGGCAACCCTGGCTCGGAGACGGCAGGCAGACGCGATCGCACGAGGGAGGTAGCAGACAGGCCAAAGCGCGGCCCCCGTCCCATCCTCCGTGGGTGGCTAAGCCAGCCGAGCCGAAAGGCAGACGTCGAGAAGTCAGGGGGCCGGGCCCTCTCCTTGCACCCTGCCACCGCACGCGCGCCAGCAGTGGCCACATGCCCCACCCCACCCTCCGACCCGTACTCCCGTAGCGTCGTTATCTTGTACTCCCGTACGTGTATCTGTCTGTGCGGCTGATTAGCTGCAGTCCGGACGGTAGTACCTCGGTGAAGGTTAGGCTGTAATGCAAATGGTCGACCAATAGCTGCATATGCATACAAACAGCTTTCGCGCGCTTTCATTCGTCGCTGTGACCAGCGGTACGACAACGACCACCACCACGACCGCCTCCCCCACCGGCCACAGCGGCGGTGTCCTCGGCGGTCCCCATCCAACGTCACACCTGCCGGCGACGGCGCATAGAGCGAGAGCGAAAGCTGCCAGCACAGCGGCAGCGACGGCCACTGCGGCCGTCCTGGCAACGCGCCCTCCCAATACCAACCTGGGCATATGTCAGGACATGCACGGGCATGGTCCTTGTCGGGTGTGCGGGGCCAGAGCCGCTCGGGTGGTTGTAAGCATAGGGCTGGGAGGCTGCGCAGCTGAGGCGGATGGTCCCCATTTAAACCATCCACGGCAGCGAGGTTAACAGCGACAGCGACGCTCACAGCAGCCCGCCTGGCGACACACCTATCTAACGCGAGTAATGCCTATCTTCCACCCACCATTCTATCACCGCCGCCGCCGCCGTCGCCACCGCTGCTGCCGTCGAGGAACGGTGAGCCGCCCGTCTGTGCACTGATGCCGCCGCCATCAATCGGTGAGCCACCTCCCCCTTGCCACGTCCCCGTTCCCTCCTCCTCCTCCTCCCGGCTCGCCAGCCGCTGCCTGCCTAGTCCGCGCCCTCCAGGAAGCTCGCCCCGCCCGCCCGGCCGATGATGCCGGCCCGCGCGCCGGCGATGAAGGCGTCCAGGTCGTCCGCCGATGTTTGGGCCGCCGAGGGGCGCCACGAGGGCGCACGGATGAGCGTCCGCCAGGCCTGCACGCAGGGACACAGGACCGCGGGTGAGCCTGCTGCACTGGGTCCCAGTTGGCAAGGGTCGCCCTCACTGTGTGGGGGCGACACAGGCACCATTAAGCTGGCAGCACTGGGTCCTGAACGATAATAGGATTGAGCGGATTCGTGGATTGTGGGGAATCCCAGCGTGAACGAGAACTGTCAAGGCTGGGCGTGCGGAGGCTGCAGTTTGCGCTGACGACCGCGGGCCGGGGGTTGTCTCATCTCACCAGGAACACATCCAGCGGCCGCGAGCCGCCTGAGGCCGCGAAGCGCGACAGTTGATCCCGAAGCGCGTCGACGTGAGCGGGGTCCGCCCACGTCAGCTGCAGCCGCCCCACCAGGTCCTGCGGGGAGTAGAGGGAAGCACAGGCATTCGTAAGCACGGCGGGCTGGAGACCCGTAGCGAGGCAACCGAGGAGTAGGGTGCGATGGGTGCGTGTGGGTGCGATGGGAGGACGGGGAGTGGGGGACGGGGGAGTGGGGGACGGGGGAGTGTGGGGGCGGTGGGAGGCCGGGGGTGCAGGGGGCGGTGGAGTGAGCAGGTGGGAAACGCAGGGGCGATGGGCGGGGTTGCGAAGGTAAGGTCGCTAGTGCGAGGGAGGCGAGGGCGGGAGCGCAGCCGCGCGCACGAGCTGGAAGGCAGGCGGGAAGGGACGGGGCGGGGTCAGACGGGAGGCGGGCTGGATACATGTGCCAGCAGGAAACCGGCGAGGGCGACGGGCACACGATAGTGGGCAGGCGGCATGAGCCAAGCGTTGGTGGCGGCTGCAGGGGCCGAGCGAGCGCAAACAGCTGAGCAGCAGGGCCGGGCCCCAGCCCACAGCCCACCAGAAAGCTGCGCCTACGTCGCTCGGCGGCACTCCGCAGCCGCACAAGGCCAAGGCCAGCGTCTGCCCGCGAGGTGCCGTGCCTCGTGAGGTGCCGTGCCTCGTGAGGTCAGGCGTGCGGACCCCCACCCTGCTGGGCGCACGCCTGCACTGAGGCTCGCCAGCCGCGCCGCATCCCGCACCCCATCCCGCCGCACCGCGTGCCGACTTGACCCAATCGCTCCCCTCCCCTCCTCTCTCCCATCCCCACCCTCACCTCGAGCTCCCCGCACGCCGCCACGACTGCCTCCCGGCTGTAGGCGCTCCCCTCCGCCAGCGCGCCGCGGGCAGCGGCCCGCTCGGCCGCCACGGCCACCGCCTTGGGCAGCGCGGCGCGCCGGGCGGCCCCCACCGCCACCGCGGCAGCCCGCTCATCCTCCTGCTGCTCAACCGCCATCGCAGCGATGGGGTCGAAGAAGCAGCCTGCGCGCCCGCCCCGGGTGAGCAAGTGCATGCGTTTGGTACGGGTACAGGCTTCTCGCTTTGCAAGGGCGTCGTGGCCGGCGCCTACGAATCACGATTCAGGCAACACGCGCCGCGTGCTGGACCGACAGAAATGCGCCGCGCGTGCCCGGATATGAGGGCGAGGCGGCCGCGGTCGGCAACGCGCCGGCAGGCCGACAGGCCCAAACCCCATCAAGCCCACCGACCGACACCCTTGTGTGTGTGGTGGGGGGGAGGGGGCCGGAGGGGAGGCCCACCCTCGCGCACTCACCCAGCATCCCGCTGGCCTGGCTGCGCCGCCACACGAAGCCCTGCTGGCCCAGGTCGGCCAGCAGCGACAGCAGCTCGCGCGGCGGGAAGGCGCCGTCGCGGGCCAGCGCGTCCAGGTGCAGCACCAGCTGGGGGGGAGGGTGGGGGTTTGGAGGTAAGCACTCTACGTTGCGACAAGAGCGGAGGGGCGGTGGTAACTAACGGAGCTCGTCCGGACGGGGCAGCTCAAGCTGCGGAGGGCGGGGCAGGGAGGGTTTTCGGAGGTTGGCACTTTAGGAGGCGATACGGAGGGAGGGGCGGTGATTAGCAACGACGCTTGTCCGGACGGGGCAGTTGAGGCACCAGGCCACCAGCTGCGAGGCCAGGAGGGGGGGTCGGAGGGCGGGCCGGAGCGCGCATGACGGCGTGGCGACCGGCGAGGACGGAGGGAGGGCTGACCGAGTGACGGTCGTCTGGACGGGGCAGTCCAAGCAGGCAGCGACCGCCGCAGAACATACGTAAGGACAAACAAACATGCGCGTAGTGCATTTCGTGCTCACATTCAAGGCAAGGCAGCCGGCACGGTACCCCGTCACATTGGTCCCGTCAAGGAGCTGCGATTCCAGCCTTGCACCACCTTCCAGCGGGTGTTTGCGTGGTGTTCCCGACCGTTGTGGGCGGTCGCACGACACATGGCGTGGCGAACAACCACGCACCGGCTGGCGCGCACGCGGAAACCCTGGCGGGGGGTTTGCGGGGGGACACATCGCCTGGCGTGCAGCCCACCTTGTCGAGGATCTGCGTCTCCAGCACGACCTTCTCCGCCGTCAGCACGCGCAGCAGCGTCGCCAGCCGCCGGCCGCTCAGCCCGCGGGCCTCGCCGGCGATGCGCTGCAGCGCGGCCGCCTCCTCGGGCGTGCCGGCGATGCGGAGCTGCGGCCACCGGGGGGGAGGCATGTGTGTGTGTGGTGGGGGGAGGCCGGTGGGAGGCCGGTGGGCGTAGGGAGCTTGTCAATGGTGAGGGGTCAGGGAGCCAGGTGGGGCACGGGGGGCGCAGGGAGGCGGATAAGGGATAACCGAGGAGCCAGGGCGAGGGTGAGGGGTTTTGGGTTTTTTGGTACACAGCACCCGCGTCGCGGGTAGAGCCGCGCAGGGGACATCGGGACACCCACCCACCCACCCGGGGTGCATGCATGCGAGCTGAGGGTGGCAGCCCCGTCCTCAGCCCCGTCCTCAGCCCCGTCCTCAGCCCCGGGCGCGGCTCCCCCCAGACTCGTTTGCCACGGCTGCCATGCCCCTTCCCCCCCCTCCCGCGCGCACTCGCCCGCCCCGCCAAGCGCACCTGCAGCCGCACCGACGCCGCTACGAGCGCCGCAACAGCGACCAGCGGCAGTGCCTCTGCCGCGTCACGGGCTCCCCGCCGATCCGCCGGCGCCCCCGACTCCATGCCGCGCTCGAGGGGCTGTAGAGGATGGAGGTCCTCTCCCCGCCCCGCGAGCAGGGCCGTGCGGAACGGCCACCACATGAGCCACCGGACCTTGCGCTTGGACAGCTGCATCGGCAGAACGGCCACCAGCAACAGCATCAGCAGCGCCGCCAGAGCCGGCGGCAGCGCGACGGCGGGGCCCGCATCTGCCGGACCTTGCCGACCCTGCGACGGCGATGCCGCCGCCAGCAGCTGCAGCGCGCGGTCCGTGAGCGCCTCCTCGACGGCGGGCGGCCACCGCAGCGCCAGCGACCCCACCGCCGCCAGCACCGCCGCCAGCTGGCGGCCGCTCATGCGGCGCGCCTCCGCCGCCAGCAGCCCCGCCACGCCGCTGGACACCTCGTACGGCAGCACCAGCAGGGCGCGCACCCTGCCCCACACCGCCCGCGCCTCCGCCGCCTCCGCCTCCGCTGCATCCGCCCCCGCCACTGATGCCCCGCCACTGGCGCCGTCAGCTCCCCAGCCGGCGCTGGCGCCGTGGCCAGCTCCCGTCGGCTGCTGGCCCGGTGGGCCGGCGGCCGGCCCCGGGTCGAGCGGCGCACGAGGGCGGCCGAGCCGGCGGCCCGGCGCCCCCTCGGACGCTCGCTGTGACCAGGGCCCCGTCCACGAACCCGCCCCCGCCGCCATCCCCCTGGGCGGGCCCGCAGCGGCGCCCGCTTGCAGGACCAGGTCGGCCTTCTCCAGCGCAACGCCCCGCACCCGAGTCACGGCATCGCGCACGGCCATGATCCCGGTGTCCAGGAGCGTGGCGGATACGGATTCGAGTACGGCGGTGGCGGCGGCGGCCGCGGCGGGGTCGGCGTCGTCGCTGCCGTCGGCCAGGACCTGCAAAGGGCGGGCCGACAGCGGCCAGATCGGCGACGGCGCGGCGCCGCAGCTGTTGCCACCGTCGTTCGTGTTCGCCACCTCCGACGCTGATGCCGCCACGTCCGCTGCCGCGACCGTCGCCGCCGCCGCCGCTGCCCGCGCTGCCGCTGCCGCCAGGATCGAAGCGGGAATGTCGACGTTGCGCCAGTCGTGGCCTTGGGGCAGATCGCGCGCCAGGGACCTCACCGCCGCGGCGCCGGCAACGGCCGGCGGCGACGTCAGCGCGGCGATGATGGCGGCGACGGCTTCGTCGCAGCCGACGGCGGTGCTGGAGCGCGCCGCACGCAGCGCCCTGAAGGCGGGGTACCAGGGGTTGTAGCCCCGTTGGGGCCCAGCCACCGCCCGGCCGTCGCCCGCCCGGGCCGCCCACCCTCCCTCCCTCGTCGCCGCCACCGCGGCCGCGGCCGCGGCGGCCGCGACTCCCGTCGCTGCGCCGGCTGAGGCCACCACCACCGCCGCTGCAGCGCGCCCCGCTCCCGTCACAACAGTGCGGCTTCTCCCTGAAGTGGACCCAACCGCGGCTGGTGTGCCTCTGCCTCCTGCATCGGCAGGCTCGCGCTCCGCAGTCCGGCGGCCCTGACCTCCATCTGATCGCGGCTCCCGCGCGGCGCCAGCGCCGCCGCCCGCGTTGCCGCCGCCGGCGGGGCCGGGGCCGGGGTCGGCCGGGCCGGACTCAGGAGTGCCGGCAGGGCCGGTCCTGCCCCCGCGGGCATTGCTGCTGCTGCTGCTGCTGCTGCTGCTGCTGGGCGCAGCCCGCTGGACGCCCAGGCGCCGCGTGCGAGGAACTAGGATCGTGGACTCAGTCTCCAGCTCCCTCTCCGTCTCCGGCGCCGATGTCGTACGGGAGGAGGCGGAGGAGGAGGGGACCGAGAGATCGCGCGTACCAGGGCCTGAGCTCGCGGCCCCCCCCGGGGTCTACGTCGCTGGCATCGACAGCAGCTGTTGTGGCCGGAAGCTGACGTTGCATGCCCGGAAGGGCGGTGTCAGGAGGGGCTGTGGGGGTGCCGGCTGCCGAGGCGCGCCGGCGGCGGCGGCTGAATGGGGACCAGGAGCTGTGACCCAGGTCGCTGCTTTCGTCGCTGGAGGGAGGGGTGGCGGTGGAGACGTCGGGGGACCCGTCAGCCCCGGGCTTATGCGACGCACCGCCGCCAGCAGCCGGGGGTGCGGGTGCGGGCGCAGTGGCGCGGCGGCGGGGGCGGGGGCGGCCTGCCGCTACGGGGCCGTCTGCTCCTGGTGCTGCCTCGTCGGTATCAGAGGTGTCGGATTGGTCTGCTGCATTCAGGCGGCCTTGCCTTCGGGGGCCACTCCCAATCCCCTCTGCGGCGGCGGGGGCAGCGGCGACGCGGCGCCGGCGACGCGTCGTGGCGGAGTACTGGCGCTGCGGGTCTGCGCCTCCAATGCCGTCCGCCGCCGTAGGAAGCGAGCATGCTATGAGGGGGCTGTGCGGTGCGCCAGCGACGAGGAGGTCCAGGCGCCATGGTGGGCAACTGCGACCCACTCGGCCCGCCCGCAAGCATCCCGGACAACCACGAGCCTGGCGGCAGGGCAGCTGACCGCGTGCTGCGTACATTCACTGACAACACTGGCGACACAGAACACTAGCTTTATTGCATCGCCGACAATTGAGAGTGCCTATCTCAAGTCAATTAACTTGTGGGCATGCAGCAGGAAAGCATCGCAGATTTGATCGGTTAGCGCCAACGAGTTGGTAAGTCGGTTCTGAGCGCTCAGCAAGCAAGGCAATATACATGCAGTGACCGATGGATAGTAACTTTGTGGCGCAACGACGGTCGGTCAAGGTCTCGGAGCGTGCCTTCCTGTGGCAAAACCCAAACACGTGTGGCACAGTTCATACTGGACTCCATGCGCATATTCATGTATCCCTAAGTGTATTCCAAGCTCTTTGTGATCGGTCGTGGCCGCGCCAGTACACAACCCGCGTCCGATTGCTCCCCGTGCCCAGCACACCCTAATGGCCACAGTTCACACCCCGCCTTATGCATGCGTTACCGAATCGTTTTCATTTTTGCTCCAGGCCTGGGGGCGCCGCGGAGCCGGAAAGGACTACTGCCACCGCATACGAACACCTTCACATTGAGCGCACACTCGCAAATGCAGAAGTGATAGTAAGCAAGATATTTCACCAGTTGAAGGTGGAGTAGGTAGGGCTGGCCGGCTGGGCCTGCCGTGCCACGAAATCTTTGCCGTGCGCCGTGGCGAGTCGCGTCGTCGCGACAAACCGGCCATAGGCTGAGAGGTCAGGAGGTCTTGAAAACGCAAACTCGTCTGCAATTTCGAAATCATGTCAACGCTGGCTTGTCGCGCGCTGTAGGGCGCAGAAAGGGGTAGGGTTTCGGCAACCCGGCTGCAATGGCGGACCGCCTGACAATTGAACATTATGTGGGCGAGGCGTTTGTGAAATGCGGCCAGGTTATCCTTGGCTCGCGTATCATGCCCACGGGTCCAAGCCAGCAGACGCGGCCAGCACGCGACAAGCGGGCTGGGCGCTGGGTGAGTGCAGCAGTTTCAGAATTGGGCCATGCATCGCTTGTCTCAGCTGCGGAGGCTGGCCTGCGCGGGCGCGTTGGAACCTGCTCCTCGGCAATTGCCCTTTGCTCCCGCAACGCAAACGCAGTTCCTGTTGGAGCTCGATGAGCTAGAGGGTGTTGGAAAGGAGCTGGAGTTGTGGCGCAAAGACATCTCGTCACCGTTGGTGGTTGAGGTGAGAGGCCCCTGCTCGTCGCTGCACTCCCCGCCCCAGCCCGCCACCCGGTCTCGGACCCCCACGGGGCCCCCCCCAAATCACGTGGGAGGGTGGGGTGCGCACGATACGGCACCCCAACGCAGCAACGCTTGGCGCGCTTCCTGGCGGCGTTCGCCTTTGGCTTGGGAGGAGTCACCTCGGGTACAGGCACTGGCGGCCTGTTGCGAATCCAGCCGCCCTCTCTTCTTTGCCTGGAGGGTCTGAATGGTCGTAACCATGTGCCGGCGCTTTGCGGGGCAGCCCAATCCCTCGTACCCAGAGCGCCTCGTCCCTTCTACTGCCAATTCCATGCCGCGTGTTGGGCGTTCAGAGTCTACCCACAAAACCTCACGGGACGCGAGACGTGTGGGTTGTCAGTTCACAAGCACAATGGCTTTGCACCGGCTCCCACCCGCCCTACGCCCCAGCCCACCCCCGCCTGAGAATGCCTTCCAACCCACTCCCCCCTCACCCCCTCGCAGATCTGCCTCTCCCAGGCGGGGGCCGCCGCTGTGGGCGGCTCGGCGGGGCCCGCCGCGCTGCCAGGTGGGGCGGCTCCTGGCAGCCTACGGGGCATATGCGCGTGTGTGTGTCCTCAATGGGCGGGTGAAGGGTCTCGCTCCCGCGGGGGCGGCCACCACGCCTCAGGGCCCCTGGAGCCTCGGCCGTTTCGCCCGCACCCGCCCCCCCATCCTCCCCTCCCCACATACACATACACATCCGCTCGGCGGTTCAGTCCACACCGTTTCCCCGCTTTGGCGCACGCCCACTCCCTCCTCCTTTGCCGCCGCGGCCCCCCCCCCGCAGGCGAGTCGCTGCTGGAGCGGTGGACGCTCGCCTACGAGCGCGGGCCGCCGGCCGGCGCGGGAGGCGGCAGCGGGGGCGGGGCCGGCAGCGCCAGCGCCAGCGGCAGCCTGATGGGCGGAGCGGGGGGCGGCGGCTGGGGCGGCACGCGGACGTACCTGGACGAGGTGTCCATCTACAAGCGGCTGGTGGGTGGCGGGTGGCGGGGGCGGACCGCGGAGGGCCCTGACTGAGGCCGGGGGAGGGACGACGCAGGGCCGCGTTGGGCCCCGGGGCGTACTCAGGGCTGCGTATGTGTGCTGCGTTGGCGGTGTGGAGATGGACGGTGTCGAGGGTATCGGGATTGTGGAGTGTTGTAGGTGTGGAGGTGAGGAAGCGAACGGCCCCGAATGGCCGGCGAGCCGCTGCCGGCCGCGGCCTTCGCTGGCCTGGAGCTGCCTCAAGCCGCCGCCCCTCACCCCACCCCGCCGCACACCACCCTGGTCTCAGTGCATCCGGGCCCGCCCAGATCCCGCTCCCGCGTGCCACCCCTGAATGAATGGGCGCCCCGAGGGGGGCGGGTGAAGAGGCCGGGAAGAGGCGGCGACCGTGGCCCCTCACCCCAGCCCCATCTTCTGCCCCTCCCCATCACCCCCCACACACACAGACACGCAGGGACATCACCCCTTCCAATCCCTGTGGAGCTGGGTCCTCCGATAACACCATCACTTTCGCGCTTACGCTCGTTGTATGCGTCGTTCCATTTCAACACAGACACGGCTCCTGCGTCCCGCCACCACTCCCAGGCACCG
>LSYV01000010.1:1419509-1432853 GCA_001584585.1 Gonium pectorale | reverse complement strand
CCCACCCTCCCCGCCCGTGCGTTGGCCACTCCTCCCCCTCCCCCTTCCCGCTTCTCCCACTCGCCCCCCTCTCCCTCCCCCCCCTCGCCACCTCGGTATGGGCGCCTCGGACGCTGGCGTTTTCGCCGGCACACCGGACGCTTCCCCCAGTCACCAACGCCACGCCCTCGGACTGTTTGCCCCCCTCTCCCTCCTGCCCCCGCCCTCAGACGGCACCCCACGGTACGGCAGCGGCGGCGGCGCTCCCTCTGCCGGCGGCGGCGGCGGCGCCGCCGGCACCGCGCCGTCTTCGTCACCCGGCGGTCGGCCCATCGTGGTGCGGCAGAGCTGGAGCAGCAAGGACATGAAGGTGGCCTTCTCGCTGCCACAGGCGCCCGCGCCGCTGGGCTCGCCGGCGGGGCTGGGGCCGGGGGGCGGCGGCGCGGCGCTGTGGCGGCGCTCCAGCTCGGGTGGGTTGGGCGCGCCGCTGTGGCTGAAACTGCTGCTTTCGTGATTTTTGAAGTTGCACGTGGCTGTTGTTGCTGTTGCTCGGAGTGCGGGATGCAAGTCGAGGTGATTGTGTACGATGGCGGCTAGGTTGGTTGCGCCGGCGCAATCGCCTGCTATGAGCGATAGGTACGGCAGGCGGCGAGTACAACTCGTCACTGGGGGTGCGCCCCCTGACTTGTGCGCTGTGTGTCCCTTGTACGGGAGCTCACAGGATACGGCAGCACGCCTTCGACGCCGCCCGCGCCTGGCTCCGGCCGGGGTGCCCAGGCGGCGGTGGCGGCCGCGGCGGCCGGCGCCGGTTCAGCAGCGCCGTCGGGGCCGCAGTCGCAGCCGCAGTCGCGGCCGCCCTACGCTCGCAGCAGCAGCATCGGCTGCTCCGGGACCGGGGCCGGGGCAGCGCCGGGGACTGCCCACCTTTCTGGCGGCGGCGCGGCGCCCCAGCCGCCCCAGCCGGCCTCGCGGCAGGCAGGCCTCAGCGGCGCCGTGGCCGCCGCCGTCACCAGCACCGCCACCGCTGCTGCCAACGGCGCGGCGGGGTCCGGCCCGAGTTCTGGAGAACGGGGGGCGGGGCCCGGTTCGGCGACCCATGGGTCTGTCGGCACTGCGGCCGCACCCCCCGGCGGCCCGGCGGCGCCAGGCGGCGTTGAGGGCGCAGCCGGCGACGGGGCGACGTCGTCAGACGCCGGGCCAGCGGCGGCGGCAGCTGCAGATTCCGGCGGAAGCGGCGGCGGCGGTGTGGCGGGCGGGCTCTCCTCCTCCTCCTCCAGGCAGGACAGGGCGGACCGTGCGCCAAGCATGCCGGTGGCCATCCCAGCGTGAGTTTCCAGGTTGCGACGATGGGAGCGCCCAGCGTATTGTGGGCCTTGGGGGCCGACGTTCGGGCATGGGTGCGGTGCGCGCGTTGCGGTGGCCTCGGGACGAGAGGGCCGTGCGCGGACCTGCATCGGCGCATCCCGACTCTGTGGCGGCCGTCATGTAAAGGGCCCAATTCGGGGGGCGGAAACGGGGCCCACGACGCTTCAGATTGCGTTTCACGGTAGCGCCTCTGGTCTTCGTGCTGGACCGAATCCGCCACATCGCAGTTTGTGTTTTCCGTACTTAACCGTCGCGCGCCATTTGTACGACCGCAGGCGCTCCTCCTCCCGTACGCGCTCCGTGAACGATCTGCACACGCCCGCCGTGTACGGCGGCTTCGAGGTGCGGCCCGACGTCGCTGCCGCCACCGCTGCGGCCGCCAGCGAGCACGCCGCCAGCCGAGGTGGCGGCGGCGGCGCCGCCGCTGGCGGCGCCGGAGCGGCCTCAGGTTCCGTCAGCGGCTCTGTCCCCTCCCATCACCGGATGGCTCTGGGCAGCGCCCCGGCGGCGCCGCGTGGAATGCTGGGGCTGGCACTTGGGGCGCTAAAACCCGCCACCGCCGCTGGCGGCGGCGGCGATGGCAGCGGATATTCTCAGACAGCAGCAGCCGGCAGCAACTGCTCGGCCTCCGTCGTGCTGTCCGGCGCGGACTTGCCGCCGCGAGCTGCCGCCGCTGGCGGCAGCGGGGGAGGCGGCGGCGCGCACCCGCCGCGACCACGGCCCCCACAGATGCCGTCGGGCGTCTCCGCCGCGTCGCCACCTTCGGATGCAGGCGGCGGCACCGCCGCCGCCACCGGCGGCAGCGGTCAGCCCAGCCAGGCGCTGGCTGTCGTACGTGCCCATCCCGGGTCGTACCAACAGCAGTACCTACACCAGCAGTACAGCCGCAACATGTCCGTACCGCACGGTGCGGGCGGCGTCGGCGGCAGCCCGCCGGCAGCGTACGGCGGTGGCGGCGGCATGCCAGTGCCGGTACCGGTGGGCTCGCTGCCGCCGTACGCGTACGGCAGCCCGCAGCTGCCGTTTGCGTTCACGCCGTCGGCTCAGTCCGTGGGGCTGGCGTCGTTGCACCAGGTGTGTGTGGGGGGGGGTGCGGCGCGGTGCCTCGTTGGGTGGAGTACGCAGAAGGGGACGGGTGGAGGGCATTCAGGGGACGACAGCCAGCGTTCTTTTGGGGATGGGCGCCGGGGGGCGGGGGGGGTGAGGGCGTATCGGAGACGGTGGGGACGCGCGCAGGACCGGGGGGCGGGGGCGGGGGGGGGCGCGTAACGGCGCGTTGGCGCGGTCGAGTCAGCGCTGGGGAGCGTAGGGTGTAGGAGCCGGGCAGGCTGCGGCTGTCGGCGGGAAGCGGGCGGCCCGCGTGAGTCCGTGGCTAGGCCACCGCTGCCTCCAGACCGTCCACTGCGGACCGTCCAAATGATCGTGATCCGCGGCAACCCACCGCACACCCGCCGATACCTGCCTGCCTGCCCAACTCGCCTCGACCCCAGCCATCCGCCACCCACCGCACAACCCGCTCATCGCGAACCCGCTGGCGCCTTCTCCCCGGACCGCGTGCACCTCCCTTGCCCCTTGGCCTCCTGCATCTCTGCCGGTGCAGGCGCCGGTGCCGCCTCCAACTTCTTGCCCCTCGCCCCGGCCTTCTCCAGGCCGCCATACCACACACATACACACACAACCCACACCCGCCTCTGCTCCCACCCCGGCATTACGCCGCAGGGCGCCCAGCCGCTCCTCATGTCGCACCCTTCTCCCCCGACTCCCGCCCACCCTCAGGCGATGGTCCCGCTGGGCTACTTCGCGGCCGGCAGCGCGCCGCGCGCAGCCGGCGGCACCGGTCACGGTCACGGTCACGGCCACAGTCTGGCTGTGAGCGGGCGCGACGTGAGCAGCCTGGCGCTCATCCGGCGGCCGTCGTGGGGCTCGCGGAGCGGCTCGCTGGAGCAGGGGCTGGGGCTGGCAAGCGGTGGGGCGCACGGTGGGTCCTACGATTGAGGGATGGCGGGTGGGCGGCGGGGGAGGGGGAGGGGAAGGGGAAGGGGAAGAGGGCAGGGGAAGGGGGCGAGGCTGGGTACCGGCGCGGGGGCAGGGTTTGCGGTGGGGCACGCCGCGCGGGCCGCCGTCCTGCCCTGGTGGGGTCCACGTGTGGAAGTCCACGTCGGCGCCCTTTATGGGGTTGCGTAGAGCTGGACTCTCACCCCGCACCCGAGTCCCATCGGCCACGCCCGGCCACCCCCCTCCGTGCGTATCACCCACCCGTCCCGCGCCGGGGCCGCCCCAACCCTCCCCTGCCCTCCACCGCGCACACCCCCTGCACCCCAGCAGGCGGCGTGCCGCAGCCCATCCCCTCGCCGCTGTACGATCTCATGGAGTCGTCCTTCTCCACGCCCGCCTCCACGCCCGGCGGCGCCACGCCCGGCCGCAGCACGGCTGCGCGGCTCGACTCGGCGGACCGAGCCCACGGCCACGGCGCGGGGCCCGGCCGCCGGGAGCCGTCCTCCTCCTCCGCCTCCGCCATCTTCGCCTTCAGCCCTACCTCCGGGGTGCCCCTGCCCGGGTCGTCTTCGTCGGCGCGCCAGCGGCTGCGCCTGCGGCGCGGCTCCGGCGGCGGCGAAGGCGGTGAAGGCGGCGGCGGGGAGGAGGCGGAGGCCGAGGAGGAGGCTGGGGACGGGGCGGGCGGCGCCGGCGAGGAGGGGCGGCGCGGAGAGCCGGCGACGGCAGGTGGGGCGCCGGGGGCGCGTGGAGCTGGGGTGGTGGTGGTGGCTGGTGGGCGATGCGATATGCGACGCCGTTCACATCGCGGTGGGAAGTATACGGATTACATGCGTACGGGATGCAGCAGGTGGCACACGTGACACAGGTACGGCATTCGGTGTGCTGACGGTTGTTTGCGGAGTGAGGACCTATCTGCTGGCATGGCCACCCGCCCTGGTGAACCTCCTGTGTTAGAACAGCAACACTTCTGTTTGTCAACACCTCCCTCCCCTTTGCCCGGACAGCGCACCAGATCGCAACCCTCGCACCGACCACTCAAGGGGCGCCTCCGCCCACCGTTAGAATCCCCATTCCAACCCCAATCTCCTTGACCTCAAACCCCTTCCTTAACTAATGCTCCTCGTGCAGGGACTGAGCCTGGCGGCCGGGCCGACGTGCCGAGTCGCGCAGTCGCCGACGGAACACCCGCCGACGCCGCCGACGGCCGGCCGGAGGCCCTCGGCGCCGTCGCCGCTGACGGCGACCCGTACGGTCCGTACGTCGGCGATGCTGGCGCCGACCCACGGGGCTTCGCCCTGGCGCGGCAAGATAGCGAGATGGACTTGCTGCCGTTCGCGTTGGACCAGGAGGGCCTGGTGCTGGCGCCGCAGGCGGCGGCAGGTGGCAGCCCCGGCAGCTGCGGCGGCGCAGCGGCGCCGGCAGGGGCGGCGGTCGCAGCGGGTGGCGCGGGGAGGCTTCCCGCGGAGCTCGCGCTGAGTGAGTTTGGGTACGGTGCGGTACGCGCAGGACACCTCAGATCCCCTCGGGCTCCGTCCCTGCCGTTCACTTGATTGCTGTGTCTAACTCTTAGTAGCGCGAGTAGCGCGTTCAAACCTCGGGACTACTTCTGCCGCTCCATCGGACAGTCTGATGCCGTCCCTCTCTTGTCCCGACCCCAACTGCGACCCCGGCACCGGCACCGGCAGGCATCGCCCATCAGTCCCGGGAGCGGGACGTGGCGGTGGGCGCGTTCGTGCGGCTCATGGCGGAGGCGACGTCCCTGGCGGCGCCGCCGCGCCACCCCTCCGCCGCCGAGCTGACCGGCCGCGCGGCGCTGGCGGAGCTGGCGGCGCTGCGGCAGCAGATCGCCGCGGCGCTCGCAAACCTGCCTGTTGCCTAGGGAGCGGCAGCGTCTTTCATGGAAATGTACAACTTCACGATTGTACTATATAACAAGGCTACCGCAAAAGGGAAATAGGCTCGCATGGAGTCTGTGTATATATGTACGGCACTGTCGGGTTCTGGAGCAGGCGGAAGCGGTACACGACTAGGTTAGAATGGGGGTGAACCGCATTCGACCGTGTCGAACCGTGTTCAGCGGTCCGGTTGTGACGGCCGTTTGCCTCCCCAGATTGCACCCCTCCCCCCCCCCACCGCCCCCCCCCCCACCACACACACCAGGCCTTCGGGCAATGGTCTTGCATCCTGCGTTCCGGTTTGGACGACGGAGGTTGCCACCGCAGGGTGGAGGGGAATGCTTTGCACATGGGCTATGGGGGCAGCGTCTTGCCCCTCCCGGTACCCGTGGTGTGCAGGTACGGCAGAGCCGCGCGCCATGGTGCTGGTTGCGGCAGTGGGTGCGGCGCGCGGGGGGAAGGGGGCGTGGGTTCGTAGGCAGCTGGAGGATCATGTGCCCCACCCTGCAACACACGTTAAGGGCCTGGGTGCGCTTGTGAGTTACGGTAGGCTGTAGTTGCGCGCATTGGGCCTTCTGGTGTGTATACCGCTGGGAGTAGCTGTCCTGGTTCAGCTTCGTGTGTTTAATCGGAGTGGCCAAGCGCGAAGGCGATGTACGCTAAACAGGGCACGTAGTGGTTGAGAGGTACGCTTGAGTGCTTCGCAAGGGATGTCGCAAGGGATGACGCGATGCCGTAATGTCATATTGAGGGATCTTAGCGGTGTATCACAATGAGGAATGGTAGTAACATCTCCCTGTTGGTTTGGAGGGGGGGGGGCGGGCGGCGAAGATCGCCGAGAAGGGCACGTACCACCCGGGCTGACGACCAATCACAGCCGCACTTTCAGGCAGTTCAGGGCACAATACAGGGCATACATGTAAGTGTCGATCGACTTCTTCAAGATTACTGTATGTTCCTCAGTTTGAGGCACACGATGTACCATCAGCTTTTTGCGCGCATCGCCTGCCCAATGCACAGCCTTTTGTTCCTTCATGATAAGCGATGTGAAACTGGCCAGACTGACCTGCGTTGGCCTTGATGCACCCACAACACTTGTACCCAAACACAGACAACTAGCACATCCACGCCAATATGTGCTGCATAAAGGCTAAAAAGGGACGGAAGCTGGAAGGGGAGAACCGCTAATGAAGCTGGTGTGCTGAGCGAACATGCTGCTACTGGTAACGGCCAACGGAACCACAACCCAGCTGCAGACTGTACCCCGCGGAGTATTTAAAACATCACCATTAGAGAATACATCCGAAGTAAGTTGCCAGTTTATTCCCTAAGGTGTCAACCTTGCCGTGCAGACCTTCATTAATTGCCGGCTACGCTTCAGAAGGCGCATATTACAGGACGCGCTGTTAGGTACTACTAAGCATCACCGGGCGTGACAGCGTCAACTTTGTTGCGCACCTCAGACCTTTCTGAAGCGGACCAAAGCGCGGACTGCGATTTGCGCGTCCCATCATGGCGCAAGGTATGCTTCACACAGCCCCAATAGTTGGGTCCTTTGTTTGGCGTTTCCCCAGCATCGTAAACCGGTATGTACCGTATGTAGCGCCCCCGAAACATCCGCACCATTTACTACCACGCAGGAAGCGGTTGTCGCGATAGCATGCTTCTCCTGGTCCTTCTGGGGGCCTGTGCGCTGGCTTCCGCGGCGCGGGTGGACACCCCCTACGCATCCGTCACTGCCGACGACGGAACCGTGCACACCTTCTATCGGACCAGCCACACGCTGTCGGCCGATGAGGCTGCGGCCATGTGCGCAGCCAACGGCGGCAAGCTGGCGCCCCTGGCGTCCAAGGAGCAGGTGCGTCGCACCACCATGGGCATCCCAAGCAAGACGGGAATCCCGCTGGGACCGAGTGGAAGCGACTAGAAGCCGTCTGTCGAATGCTCATTGTAATCCTCTCTGACCCCTCTTGCAGGTCGATGCGACCTGGTGGAAGGACAGCGTCGTCGATGCCGCCAGCAAGCAGCCGGATATCGACCCCCTCTGGACCGGCTTCCGCATTAGCTGGTCGGGCGCCCGTCACCGCCACCGGCGCATGCTCCGCGCCACCGCCGCCTCCTACTCCTTCTCCAACCCCGACTTTGCGCTCGACGACTCGTACACGACCCTCTCCCGCCTGCTGACCAAGATGGAGTCCGACCCCACCGCGCCCCCCCGCACCACCGCCGACGGCCGCGTCATCCCCCAGCTAGTCCGCGTGCACATGTTTGAGGCGCTGCTCCGCAAGCGCCGCGCCCTTGCTGGCGCCATCACCTCCACCAATGCGGTCTCTGGCGGCCGTCGCTCACTGCACAGCGTCGACGGCGGCGGCGCCAAGACGTCTGCGTTCCTCAAGGACGCCGTCGTGTCGTTCGCCGACGGCAGCGACACCGACATGGTCATGGCCAACGTGGGCAACATTGGCTTCCTGGCCTGCAACAAGAAGAAGGACTGCTGCGGTGCGACGTTTGACGTCGGGCGTGATGCCTACGGCGGCGCCGACTTCCCCACCGTCTTTATGCTGCCTTGCGACTCGACCAACTTTGGCAGCTTCCAGGACGTCAAGGGCTACGCCTGTGTGGTGTCGCCCGTGGCGGAGCTGCCAGACGGCGGCACGGGCAGCGGCAAGTCGCCCAAGCCTTCGCCCAAGCCCTCACCCTCGCCCAGCCCCACGCCTGGTGAGAAGCTGGTGGGAGTGCGTACGCGCCTGTGGCTAAAGCAAGGGCGTGCCGGGCTGCAGGCCCCTACCGATGCTCAACTCACTCCCTTGTCCCATCCCGCCCCGCCCCGCCACACCCCACAAAGACTGCAAGCCCGGCGCCAAGAACTGCGCCAAGTGCGGCCCCGGCTTCCAGCCCGTGACGACCGCTGGCCACACGCAGTGCAAGAAGTGCAAGCCCAACACCTTCAGCGCCGACGGCGCCACCTGCAAGAAGTGCCCCGCCGGCACCAAGTCGAGCAAGGGCGCGGCCACTTGTAAGGCGCCCTAGTGCTGTACATCACGCGTACGACGTACGGCGTCCCGTTCAGCAGCTCAGGATAAGTGAGGGCGGCGGACCGCCGGGGGCGTGCTGAGCGGGGAGCAAAGCAATTGTGCGCATCATTATGCTCTTTGGCACCGGCGGCGATGGGCTGGGTCGTGCAGGCAGGCGGCCTAGCGTTTGGTGGGTCCATTGGGCCAAAGGTGCACCTGCGCTCCTCTCTGTGGTTCCTGATTCTGCACCTTTGTGGGCCCAGCCCAATAAGGAGACGGGGTCATGACAAGACTGTCTGTGGCGTGAGTGCAGACGAAACACGGTTACATGTTCATACGTTTTGAAATTTAGAGCGCGGTTGGCTGGTAATGGTGTCTGAGCGTGTGTGTGTGCCCCGTGTATTGCTCGTTGATTGGCTTAGCGCGCATTGATCGCGTCCTCATTGATTGATTCTGGCTCAAAACCATAGTTTCGTTAGCTCCGCCGCGGGTGCGGATAGCCACGGGCCAAGCACGCTCACCAACCGCAACCCACAGCCCACAGCCCTCGTGGCTTGGGCTGTTGCTGCGCGGCTTGGGGCCGTGTGAGTTCCTACCTAGAGTCCCCTGCAGCCCTACAGCCCTAGAGATGCCTCACCGGGGGGGCGGCTTGATTGCATTCATTATAGTTTGTATGCTGGCATGTCTTGTCGGGACTTGCTGGGGTACGCCGAACACGAAATTGCGAGCCCCATTAGGGCCATGTGGGCTGTCGAGTCTAGGGTCGTCGGACTGGGCGATTGCCTGCGGTGATTGATTTACACGTTGTGCGATGCACGCCCTTGCGGGCGGGTGGGCACATGGTGGCTGTAAAGCGCCGTTCGTGTTGGCGTTGCAGCGTTGGTCCAGAGTTGTTGACTGACTCGCTGGCTGTTGACGGGTGTGGTGGAGGGAGGGGGCTATGGCAGCAGAATGTATGTTTCGGCGCCAGGCGCTGGCTATAGGTTTGAGAGAGCTTGTACCAAGGGCCGACTGCCATTCGCGGGCTTGAACACACAGAGAGATTGGAGGCTTTGCCGGACGCGCATGGTCGTGGTCACACAGTAACGCCCTGTTACATCTCTCCATGTTTTCCAGGCACCAGCCAGTTCAAAGTGCTGCCTGCTATCCACACAACGAGGGTATAGCCACGCCCCATCATACAACAGGGTCGCGAAGGTGCCGGCTGTATACGATAAGTCGTGCCTCTTGACGGATGATGGCCAGCAACCGCCGGCTCCCAACCACAACTGACTCTGTTAGCTAGACTTTGAGCAAGTAACACCGTCGATACCAAAACACACAACCTCCAGTATAACTTCCCGTCTTATAAACACAAATAACTTGGCCCGACCAAAGCAGCTCGATCCACGCGCGCTTGATGCGGTAGCTTTGACCCAGTAATCAAATCAACCAGCAGCTTGCGAGGTCTGTGATCGCATGGGTGTGCGCCGATCGAGGGGCTGCTCCTTGTCTTGCTCAGCACCGTGCTCGTACGGCGCCCAACACTGTCCAAAACCAGCACCCTCCGTGCCGTTACGGAGCTACACTCGCACAGGACGTGCTGATTGCGGTCCAGCACCTTGATCGGGTGGGTGTGTGGACCGGCTCCGGCAGTGGCAGGGCGCATCACGGCTCGCCCAGCGCGCCGTTGCCGGACGATGGTGCAGGCAGGGCGCCGACCCGCGGGTCACCATCCACCACGGGGCAGCCCCGGCCCGTCTGCAAACACGTGCATGTACGACAGACTTCATGATGCCGACAGACAGACACGATATTTGCGCTCTGCTCCGTGCCCATGATCTATGATGGGGAGGGCTTGCAGCGGAGCGCGCACGGTCGCATTGTCGCTGGGGTCGCACTGTCGCTGCTCCGTCACGGCATTCGGGCGCGCGCCTATCCGGCAGATATATTCAGGCCACGCATACATCTCCCATCCGACACCGAGCAAATCGTGTACAGGCGTAGTGAAGCTCTGAGGAGTGTAAGTGACTTTGTCCGGCACGAAGTACGGCGTGCGGCGGCTTACCCGCGCATGCAAGCCACCACTGCAGACCCAGCACGTGTCGAGCCTTTTGGGGGCGCCGCTTCCGACCAAAACCGGAGCCGAGTCTGGGTCGGCCCCTTCCCGTGCAACTGCACCCGGTAGGCATCGGGTTGCAGCCGAGATAACGCCGTCAGCTGTGCCCTCTGCAACTGCCCGCTTCACCCGTATCGCAGGCTCCAGGGCAAAGGCACCGCCGCCGCCGCCGCCAAAGCCGCCAGCGTCGTCGCCGGCGTCGTAGCGTGCCGCGGCGAGGAGGTCGTCCGGAGTGCAGAGGCCGGACAGTGCCGCCGCAATCCTGAGGAGGGCCTCCGGGTCGGTCGCCAGGCTGTGGAGAAAAGCGCGCTCGGGGAACTCCGGGTCGTGTATCACCGGGAGAGCGTGAAAGCGTCCGGGACGCATGCCGACGGGCAGCGAGGCGACCAGCTTATTCATGCTCTCCACCACCCTCCTGCTGGCCAGAGGAGCCCGCAGCGACGTCAGAGTCGGTGGTGTACCGATGATGCCCGGTTGTGGCGGTGGCACGGGTCGCTGCTGGGCCCCGACAGGCTGCTGAGCTGGCGGCTGAGGACAACCGCCTATGTTGACTGCTGCAGCCAACGGCTTGCCAGGATCACCCAGGGGTTCCTGATCGCAGCGGTTGCTATTATTTCCGTAGGCTATGCTTTCGTGTCGAACCAGGATGAGGTCCGGCACCAGGGCGGCGTCGGGGCCGCCTCCCAGGGGCGACCCTGCCGCCAGCTGATTGAGACATAGCTGCGCAGGCTTGGACTTGGCCTCGGGCCCGGGCATCAGCACCGTGAGATGCACGTGAAGCACAGGTGGTTCCGGTTGAAGCGCACTGCGGAGGGCTGACAGCAGGATTGCGCACGTCTCGGCATGCTCGGGCTCGCCTGGAGGGAGGATGGGCGCGGAGGGTGGGGGCGGGGCGGGGACGGGCGGGCAGGATGGCCGGTACGGGCCCTGGTGAAAAAGGCATCGCGAATAATTGGGGGAATCTAGGGAGGAGAAGCCGTCAACGACGAGGTTTCAGGGGGGCGGCTTTGCTGCGGGCTGAGGGCTGGCAGCCTGCGGAAGCCGTCGTACGGGTACGACGTGTCGACGGGCTGACAGCCGTACATATACTCTAGTCTATTCAGCATGCAGAGCACATAGCTTCCTGAGACCCACCGGCCGTGCCGCCGACCTCCACCACAAGCACCGTCGGCTGCGGGACGCCCTCTGCTTGATCCTCCTCCGTCGGGGAACGGGAGGCGGCGCCGCCAGCCGTGGCGGCGGGCCCCGCGTCGCCTCCCTCGCCGTCAGAGCCATCGCATGTGCTGCAGGTGCTACAGCTGAGTCCGGCCGAGCTGCTGCCGCCACCGCAGCTGCTGAACCGGGCGCTCCGGCCGCGGCCGGTGGTGGCACTGTCTCCCATGTCCGCCAGCGCACCGACGCCGTCACCGATGCTGCTGCCTTCGCAACTCGGCTGCCCTAGGGGTCCGTCGCTGCCGCCATCGTTCGTGACGGTGAGCGCCGCCGACGGCACCGTCGCCGCCGCTGCCGCCGCCGTCAGGCCGTCTCCAGTCCCCGCAGCGCCGGTGCAGTCGCGGCATACTGAGCGGAGGCCGGCTGCTGCGGCGGCGGGTACTGCCGAGAGCTGCGGTTCAGCATCATCCGGTGCCTGGCCGAGTCCAAGTCCCAGCTTCTGTCGCAGAAAGTCCGCATATACCTCCCGTTCACGAGCCGACGCTGCGGCTGCAAGCCCCGCCGCCTGCTGTCCGCGCAGCTGCCACAGGGCGCCGAGCTTGATCTCCCCCAGCGACATGTGGCAAGCGGCGCCGAAAGCCGCCGGCCGGAAGCCCGGTATCAGGAGGCGCGCCCGGCCGACGTCGCTGTCGTAACGTAGTTCGGGGTTGTCTGGGTCGGTTACGACCTCGAAGTCTCGGGGAATGTCATGGCGAAGGCCCTCCGCGAATTGGAGGCATGGCTCGAGCTTTAGGTAGCGAACGAGCGGTTGAGAGGGTCGCATAAGGGCTAGTGAAGGGCAGTTGTTCGGTCGGTGCTGGGCGCGCTGCAGCTGGTTGCGGTGCCGCGCGAATGCCAGCGCATTGGCGACCAGTCTGCCGATGATGGCGGCAGCGCAGCCCTTTCCTATGTCGCTGTGCACTCCACCGGTTACGAGTATTGTTAACTTGGGGCTTGCTAGTGCTGCGGGAGCTGCATCATGCAGCTTGCGAGTTTCGGCCATCGCGGGATTGCTGAACGGCTCGACGGAGCGGGATTGCTGAATGGCTCGACGGTGTTGACCCAGCAAGTTATATCTTATCTATAAATACTGTTTGCAAGGATGCATATTTGGGAGTCATGATGCACTCTTTTGGATTATAGCGTACCGTGCTGGTCACGGGCAGGCTCACGGGTCCACCACTGGTCGGAGGGATCAGCTTCGCTCGACTCCTTGGAAGGTCGCTGTCTGCTCGCATTTCGTTGACTGCATGTTTCCGTGCGACAGCCAGCCTCGATCGCACACCCATGCGGTAAAGGCAGCGTTGAGACGGGTGGGAGGATGTCACATGTACGTATTGCGCTGGAGAGGTTCTGAAGTCAGCAGTGTGCAGGAAGCTGGAAGGGCTATATGGGCCCCGCTGCCCGTTCCAAGCTTCCAGCCCGGTCACGTGCAGGTACGGCAAGCGCAATGCACAGCGCAACAGCGGACGGCCATAGCTATCGGTAGGCCAAGGCCTGCAATAGACTGTCCTTCCTGCATTCCTGCTAATCATGCCCCATTCTCACGGTGCTGCAGCGGCGACGTGACGCAATACGCCATGCTGCGAACGCATCGGTGGCCGATGGTGTTTATAGTAGAGACGAGGACCATAACCCGCTCCCCCGCCCCAATATTCGCAATTCTTCCATCGCCCCCCCCCCCCCGGCTTTGACGGACGTGTAACCTGTAACCTGTTTATAGCGGTTTTGTGCATGTACGGCGGTGCGACGGTGGGAGTTCGACTCCAATGCGTTTACACGTATGTCAGGCCGGTCCTTCAACACG